>JBBMOC010000050.1:253046-265258 GCA_037975185.1 Centropyge bicolor | reverse complement strand
ATGCGCAGATCACCGGCATGAAAGGGCTAGGGCAGAGAAAGATCATATTTTAAAAGGAGAGCATGAAGATGATAGGCTAGCAATGAAAGTGTGGCGCCCTGCTATTGGTTGGAAGAGAACAGCTGGATGAACAGCTGATTACCTGAGACCGCCCCGAGCACTGACGGCAGGAATGAGCATGAGCGTGCGCAGTGGGAAAGAGAGTGACTGATTGTGAATGATGCATTTATGTCTTCCTGGCTGAACTTGCGCTACAGCTTCATATACATCTACCATTACCATCAGCATACCATACCCACTCCTGCTATTACTATGTACACACTCAGGTACACACATATACATATGCATATTTTCTTCAGTTCTCCTACAAGTCCTCCTGCTACAAGTGCTGCTATCTCTACTGCCTAATTTATTGTGTCTATTTTTATATTTTATTTTTTATATTCTATTTTTTACTTTGTATTCTATATTTTTAAACAGTGCAATATATGAGAAGCGATGGAGATGCCAATTTCCCGGAGGGAACCTCCCAAAGGGATTAATAAATTACTCTGTCAGTCTGTCTGTAATTTGTTCAAGAAAGATGGTCAGAACAGGTTAAAGGTAACACAGGATATGATATCAAAGTATTGGAACTGGAAATGGGTTTTTAAAGTACCTGGTAACTTTCCCCACTGTGGGATGAATAAAGGTATATCTTATCTTATCTTTAGTATCAAAAAACAAACTTTTTGAAATTAGCTACCTCCTTCGATGTTGCTACAGGTCACGCTACCATTCTTGGGGAAGTCATGTCACACCACCGTCACGCCAGGATGTTTAGTATATGTGGCTTAGGGACTTCATGAGTTCAGGTCATGTCACATGTTCTGCCAGTCAGGCCTCTGTTTCTGTGTTGGTCAGCCTTAGTTTTTGTTCTGTTCACATTCTGCCTGACATGTTTTTGGTCGTTCCCTGCCATGTCTGTGTCCAGTCTCTGTCTGTTGTCATATCTGAGTCCTGTCCATTTCTTGTATTTGTCCTTTCATGTTGTGTCATAGTTCTGTGTCTTAGTTCTGTCTTAGTTCCTTAGTCTCAGTTAAGTTCTACCTTAGTTTCAGTTTCTGTTATAGTTTGGTCATTTTGGTACTGTTCATGTCATATTTCTTTCAGTTCTGTCTTGTCATAGTCTTGTCTTGTCTAAGTTCTGTCTGTCACTATTCACCTGTCATAGCTTCTCACCTCAGGTCTCTGTACTTTTCTACTCACCCCTCCTCTGCCTCACCTCTCCTTCCAGCCACTCCCACCTCATCTTATCACCTGTGTTTCCAGCTGCAGCCAATCACCATCAGGACTCTATATAAGCCAGTTCATTTCAGTCTGCCTTTTTCTTTGTCTCTTCTCTTCAATCTGCTCTTTGTCTACTTGTCAGGTATTTATGTTTTCAGGATTTTTTTTACTTTCCTGGACCCGACCTTGCTCTGAGTTTTTTGTTTAAGATTTCTTTTGCATTTATTAAAGGCTTAACCATTCATTCCTGTATGTTGCATTCGAGTCCATAACCACTCCCTGTAACAGCTCAAACATCAAGCTGTATAAGAAAGAGTTTAGGACATTCACACCTGTGTCACCTTGGGTTCATATAGGATAAAAATTTTAGTTGAGCCATGATTTGATGCTGAGAAAGCTCCTCTTTGCTTAGAATAACAATTTGACTTCTGACACTTTCACTTAGTTCTGATGTCCTCTATCACAAAGCTACTGAGTAAGCAGTTTCTGCTGCTGAGGCACAGCCATATTTATAACAAGTGAACACTGGCTGCAAGTTGAGTTACCTGAACGAGCCTCTGATGAGAAAATCAAATCCACCTGAGTACTGTCTGAACTCATGCATCACTGGAACGGACACAACTCAAGGAAATCTGACCTTTTGTCCAAAGGAGAGAAGTTGGACACATTTGCTCCAATTGCTGATTTAGAAATAGTGGGAAATATTTCTTATACATTTTACATGTCATAACCCTTTTCACTGTTAAATTTCTGAATCCTCAAACCTTCTCATTATTTTAAAGTGATTTACTACTCACTGGAAAATGCTCCAAGATCAGGCAGGTGCAAATCAGTGGTGTCACCTAAATCAATATGTTTTATCATTATTAAATTTCCACTTTAAAGACAGGCTTTCAGATATTTCCCTCCATCATTAACTTGTTCGTGGTAACTGAGTAACCTCTTCTCTTTTCTCAACTAAGAGCAAAATCTTTTTCAAAAACTCTATCACATTATAGTTAATGCTGTTCTAGAGGCCACATTGTGCTCCGAAGTTTGAGCTGTTTATTTATATAGACCTTCATTACAAAGCCGGTCTCGAAGGACTTCAGACTGGATGATAAAACAGTGTTAACGCACCTTCAGGCAGGACACCGTCTCACTTCTGTCCCACTTAATGATCCAGTCCCTGTCACGTCTCTGTCCCATTTACTGGGCCAGACCTCAGCCTCAAATCTGTCCCCCACATTCAGCCTTGGATCAACATTGGTGAGGCATAAACCATCAAAACAAACAGAACGTTCTCTATGTACCTGGTGGGTTTTGAGCTTATTTATTCAGGCATTTGTATCCGATGGGATTTAAAAGCCCTAGAATAGGCTTCAATTCCTAAATGATTTGAGGTACAAATCATCAGAAACAATAAGGAGCACAGGTCAGTGCTGTTTGCTTTTACTGTTAAATTACAACACATGAAGGCCGACATGTGAGGCAGGTGCAAGACAAGGAGGCAGAATAAATGAAGGGGGAGAGACGGGGGATTGAAATGTAGTTTTCAAATACTTTAAGTAGTTTATAGACCAAAAATGAATTAGGAGTTGTGTCAGACTGCACACACTCACCGAGGTGGTACGAGCGAAAATGTTAATGTCAGTATATTAATATTTGCTAATGAGCACTAAAACATAATGTGAAGTGAATGTCATAGGTTCTGTTGGTGTTTCATCATAAACCAAGGTGGCATTTTGATCTGTTGATGGCGATATTAAAATAGTTAAAGGGGAACTCAACCAATTTCACACATCAAAGTGTGTTCACAGGTGCTGGGGGGGGGGACTACTGCATATATTAAAAAAAATATTAATAATAATAATATTTGTGGCTGCAGAGGGAGCTGTGGGAAATCTGATAAACACCTCAAGTGATGTCACTCGAGTCCGTATTGGTTGCTCAAAAGTGCAAGTCTGAAAATGAAGAAAAATCGGGCAAAAAAAAAAAATTGGGATGTGGAGTTATGAGCTTAGACAAAGACAATCTCTGGTTCTGCTGCATCGGTTTGGATACTTTTTTTTTTTTTAATACCGTCCATCATGAGTCTATTAATGTTACAGGAGTGAAATGATAAATTGGTGGACTCAATTTATCTCTTTCAAGAGATCACCAAGGTTAGTACAATCCACATGAATTGGAACCTGAATATCGGTTCCAAATTTAATGGCAATCCATTCAAAAGTTTGCTGAAATGTTTCAATCTGACAAAACTAGTGAACCAACTGACTGACATTGACATCCACGCTGCTTTGCATGGCTAAAAACTAAAAGGTCCAGCATAATAGAATGGGTCAGTAATGGTTTATCATAGCCCTTCATATAAACTCTCTGAGTTTAAGAGCATAAATATTAATTACTATCCTGCTCAAGGTCTCCTGGATGAGTGGCAGGTGACATGAAGATCTAATGACTTCATTTAAAAAGAAAAACAATAAACATAGATTTAGCTAAAAATTACATAAATCTTTAACTGGGCAGAAAAGAACACAGATACAATCATTTATGGGTTTTAATATTCAACAACATATGCAACCTATCAGGATGCTTACTATGGGATTCACTTCATAAGCCACTTTTTCAGGTCTGAGTTGATGAAATAATAAGGAGGGTGAAAGGGATTCAGGGTGAAAGACAAAAACAGCATAAGGCATTTTCTTTTACAACCATCATTTCTTAGAAGATTTTCTATCTGCAGGAGTAAAAATAAAACTCTTCATGCTGAGCTCCAGCAGGGGATTTTGCTCATTGTTAAGATGTTAGGTGGGGGAATGATCAACTGCTGTGTGCTGACATTTTTCCTTAAAAACTGATTTTATACCTGCAGCAGTGTGTCTCTTGCTAAAAACTCTTCTGCCAAATCACCAGCTTTTGATTCCGCAGCCTTTGACAAACAAGCTACTTGTTCTGATGACGAGCTCACTTTTGACTGAAGATGTTTACAGCTATTAAGAGGTTCTAAAGGTTCGTCTCCATTTGCGAACGCTCGAGTGCCATTATGGTGAGTTTGATTGGATGACAAATGCTTAAAAAAAATGTTTTTTCATCTCCTATTCAAAGCTGTTCAGAACATCTTTGAATAGATCCAATATTAAGACAAATCCCATACAACTGAAAATGCATTTGAAATGTACTTGCTAAAATGATGTCATCCCTCTCCAATGGAAACATATAATCCACTCCTGATCAGATCAACATATAATAGATGAACAGAAAATCTTATCTTAGAAAACCCAACATCTTGTTTATCATGAAAATTTACAATGGATGAGATTGTAGTGCATTCATGTTAATGTACATGGAGATTTGGATGTTTTTCGTTTCATACTTTAATATTTGGTCTGTTTTGCTTTTTTATCTTTCCTCTTAGGAAATATGAGGGAATGGACTGAAAACAGATTTGAAGCTGTGCGTGTTTTCCTTTTGACGTTGCCCTAACACCAGTACTTACTACCTTTCACAGTTTTAAACAAAATAATTAATTATTGTACATTTCAATTTTAATTACATTTTAATTAATTACATTTTAATCCTTAGAATCAGCATTTTTGGTTTTGACACACTCCCTCAAACACACTCATCTTTACATTTGTTTGATCATTTGTTTAGAGTGTCGGTGCACAGCTTCGACGAAGGCGCCCACGTTCTCCGGGTCCATGTCGGGGTAAAGGCCGTGGCCCAGGTTGGCGATGTAGCCCCTGGTGCCGAAACCCTCCAACATCTTCTTCACGATGTCTGAAATGCGCTCCTGAAGGAGGAAGGGAGAGAAAAGAGAGAGGCTTAAAGTTAAGGATCAACCGGCAGACATTTTTAGATCAGTCACGGTTCAAGTGCGACTGTAGAATATTTATAATAAGCCTGAGCGTCAGAGATATACTTTGCCCAAACTGGGTCAGAGGAGGAACAATTTTAGGAAGTTCTGGTGAAGAGTTATAAATTGCCATACAGTGTGTAAACAAAAGTTTGTCAGACTGAATTACAGCATTTCACATGAAGCAGAAATATATGAATGGAAATACTGTGGAATGAAAATAGGATTCACAGCATGGGTGCTGCTGGGTGCTGCAAATAGCAGCAGTTGAGTGGGAAAAACGTGAGAAAAGTGGAAAGATTTCTGCTGTTTTCTTTCTTCCCTTTCTTTCTAAAACACAAAATTCTGCCCTGGAAAGCCCACTGTCTACCACTGAACTCATGTGACATGTGGTCAGCTGTGCATGTCTTATGACATATTACTAACAGGTTATAAAGAAAAGTATTTTTTATTTTTCTGCATAGAGGAATGACCTCCATGTCTTCACCTCCGTAGAGGACAAGGAAGGGACATGTCCTCCGGCCCAAATCCAACTGTTACAATACAGACATGGCTGCTCAGAGCTTAACGTCACACTTGTTAAATTACACCATTTTACTTTTGGTGCTTTGATTTCCAAATTAAGTGTTTTACTGTTGAAGCTAAATTGCTAATTTTTCTTCTTTAGATTTGATGATTTTTATTGGCAAAATTACACACAACTTATACATTACAGCAGCTGCTAGAAGGATTCACAGTGTCTTTATGCAATTTCATCCTCTCTTGTCCTTGACAGTGTATCATCACTCACCTTAGCCTATAATATCTCATCTAACATCTCTTTGACTGTCACATGACCTTTCATATTAGCCATAGACCACTTCGCTTTAAAGTAACGTTTCAGGAATGCGCACCTCCTCATGAACAGGTGGTCAGGCTGAAATGAGCAACTTACAACAAGTTTGTCCTGATAAAAGAGTTCAGTGAATCTGACTTGAAACCTTGAAACCACTGAACGTTGTAAAAAAAAAAAAAGTTAGATATTTAAGATAAGAATACGAAAATATTCTTGCATGTCGCTTGTTACTTGTATTACAGAAAGAGAAAAATGGTTGGAAATAAGGAGGGAAATTACGACGATGATCTACATTTCTACTTATTTATTATTTTGATCTATTTTAACTTTATCTATATGTTAAATGTATTTGTTTTACTCTGTAGTTAAGTATTTATATTGAATATTATGCTTGTTCGGTTCAGACTGTTTTACTGGGGACGATCCAGATCGTTTGAAGGAAAAAAAAAAGAGGAAGGAACATTTAAGTCTCATGTTCACGTGAGAGCCAAAACCAAAGTGGGAGTGGAGGTTACCTTTGGAGCGTAGAGAGCACAAGGGTCCATGTTTCCCTGCAGGCTGACCTTCCCTCCTGTGCGCTCCCTGTACACACACACAAGACAGGACACAGGGTAATCCTTTAACCAACGGGTTAAGTATTTGATGAGTGGAGCAGGAAACACAGACATTTGTTGACTTAAATCCTGCAGCCAGTGACAATCAGGGACGAGGGAGAAGTCACCAATGGTTAACCTCAGGAAACACAACAGTATGGTTTATGATTAGTGCTACACTGCTACACATTACTGGCTACATCCCTGAGATGTTTTCAGCTTCGATTTTGCTTCTAACTCATTTTCTGCAGTCTGACCATGACAGTGGATTTTGAGGCTGTAGCTGTATCTGTTTTTGACTGAGGAGATTCATGTATTGATTGTTTTCTATTCCTGCTCACATTCCAGAGATATCTCAACCGGAGGAACTAGCTCTGGTTGAATTTCTCGTTGAAATGGATTTTACAAATAGCTGATGGGCTGATGTGGCATATTTAATACAGAGCTTGGTGCAGAGAAAAAATTCTAACACTGGAGGCAGAAGGTGCAGTTTTGTGTTTCAATTCTTAGGTGATTTAATTTTGTGGCCATTTGAGAACCAAAACAGCCTTTTACACAATTATCAAAGATACCAGTAGTAAAATCAACACAGTTCTGTGGATGTGGATGTGTCTGTGTTACCGTGCTGATCGTGGGTCAATGGTCCAGTCCAGTCCAACCACCTCATAATACGACTGAGACAGATCCTCTACAGCATAGTGAGCATCCTTTGCAAACACAATCTGAAGGACACATGGGCACAGAAAAGTAAAAAGAGCACATTTTCAAAGAGAGTTCTGCACAGATCAGCATGGATCATTTTTGGCGAACTGCTGCCACCTTCTGGTCATAAAACAGAGCAGTTACTTATATTAGACCAGATGGAGCCTTAATGACCCCTCCTGGGAAACAGTGTTGTTGAAGCAACAGAGTGATGGTAAGAATAGAACAGGGTATTGAAACTAATATAGAAAGTAATTATGACAAGACGACAACAGAAAACTATAACAGAAAAATAAATGAGTAGAGCTGTCACAGTTGATTCGTTTGCAGTTTTGATGATGTGCACATGTGTACATCATTAGTCACTGACATTGTCAAGAAGAACACAAGCAGAAATATGAGAGATTTTATGTGTGTGTGTGTGTGTGTGTGTGTGTGTGTGTGTGTGTGTGTGTGTGTGTGTGCATGTTTGCTGTGGCAAACTTATACATCTGGACAAAAGCACATTGACACTCATGTGCAGCCGTCTCTCACCATTGGGACGTCCTGTCCTGTCTCTTTGAGCTTGTCTTTGACGCAGCGAGCGATGTCTCGCAGGTAAGGCAGCGAGAACTCCTTAAACTCCACTGGTCCCAGAATGCCAGCATGGGACTCAAACACCTGCAGAGCCTGGACAACACACACAGGGATAAAGCTTTTTTTTTTAAAGCCTGCAATAACTAATTTTTGGCCCATGAGGGCAGCACAACAAGCTGCACACTGACAAATCATCACCTTACTAAGTTGACAGAAAGTTAGCAAACTGTTTCTAGTTTCAACATCCAGCCGACTGGGAGCAACATTAGCATCATTTAGATCCATCAGATGAAAGCAAGCCCAATATTCACTGTCTCTGTTTTGGTCTCCACCAACTCCTGAGGGAACTATCAGGCTTGTTAGCTGCTAAATGCTCCAACATGTTCACCAGTTAGTCACTAACTATGTCTATCTGCTGTTTGAGCAGGTGGCATTTATCAGATGTAGCAGCAGATATTATGGAGGGCAGAATGTGCCAAAATGAAATAAATAAATACACAATTAATTAATTAATTAAATGTTTCAATAATTATTTCAACATTTTTTAAAATTAATTAATTAAATGTTTCAATAATTATTTCAACATTTAATTAATTAATTAATTAATTAATTGTGTATTTATTTATTTCATTTTGGCACATTCTGCCCTCCATAAGATATAGTCAGTTGATCCATTGTTAATATTAAACCATTGATTATAGCAGCTTTAAAATTGACTTAATTCAGTTGAGCATTTATAAAATTATAGTACATAAGGGAGACCTGATCAAGATACCTCTAACATTTTTAAAACAGAAAAAATGCTAACCCTAAAAACAAAGAGCAGAAAAAAGAAAAGCATATTGAGAGTCTGACAGTTCCCCTCTCTGCTATTTGTTAGTCCTTATTTCACAGTGATGTTACTCAACAATGAGAAGGACAAAGGCCGCAATTTTTACCGCTCTGTATCACAAGTTGCTGTAAACACTGTGTTGTCATCACATGGTTTCCAAATCATCTCAAAAATGCTGTAGAGCGCTGAATAATAATCTTCCTCTTTCCTCACACTGCTGTGCCGGAAGGTGAGAGGTCAAGGACACACCGGCAGAGAGGATGCTTGACATCTCGAGAGGAGCTCAAAGCAGGTAAAGGGACAGACTCTCTGAAGCCACACTGCTGCCCCAAATACTGAAAACTGCAGTAAAAATGGAAACGTACTCTACTGCTATGACATTGTCTAGACTTTGTGTAATAATCCAGGTTTGTGCTCTGCGGCTGTGCTCAACTTTTTGGGGAAAAATTGCTGCCTCAACCAGATTTTGTGCTGATACTGAGAAGCAGGTTTGTTTCCATAAGGAATGTGTGCAGGAGCTGCCACAATCAGCAAATAGTATTTATGCCCAAACTCTGAAATACTCAGCACAATATGTCTTCTACTGAATCTCTGAGGTCTATTTTTCAACCTTTGTGATTATTGTTGTTTATCAAATATCAGGTACTGACATATCAGAAAAACCTGCAGGCTCTCTCTTTTGATTGATTCAATAACAAAAAGCAGTTTATGTCCAGTCATGTGTTGCCATTCTAAAGCTGAATTTGGAGCCCAGACATTTGAAGGCAGGCAGTCTCACCTGAGCTCCAGCTGCCACCTGTCCCAGCAGATACTCCACTATCACATCTTTCAGCATCCTCAGCAGCATGTGGCTGGCCTCAGGATGTCGGTACAGCCAATGCTTTGCCTTTGAGTGGGTGTTGGAGCCTCCGCCTTCTATCATGTAGGACATCAGCGTCCACTGCAGAGGGATGCGGGAAAGAGGGCAGAGTAAGAATCACGATGCAGTTTAGCTCATCACACCTACGCATGCTATTCTTCACATCTGTAAAATTTGTCTGTATCATCTCTAACCGGAGCTCCAGTGAATCCTATGAGCGGCACTTTGCCCTCTATCTTGTGTCTGGTCAGTGTGATGGCTTTGAAGACGTAGCCCAGCTCTTTGTCCACGTCCACTTTGGCCTGCAGACGCTGCAGGTCTTCCGGCTCCTTCAGGGGTTCTGTGAATGTAGGACCCTTACCTGGCACCATCTGGACATCCATACCCAGGGCCTGGAGGGAGGAAGATGGATGGAAGAATGAACAAAGACGCACAGAAGACTTGACAGATGGCTGTGATCTGATATAGATGGAGAGACATATTGCAGCATGTTCATGAAGGAAGTCTCCTGATAATCAACTTCCTTGTTTAGAGATGAGTAACAACAGGATTTTTTTTAACATCACATGGCTTTTTGGTTTTTACAATGACACATATTCAGCACATATCAAGACATAAATGAACAATTACCACAGTGGCAAATGTAGAAAATGTCTTTTTCATTCCACTTGGTCATTAATTATTAGGTAAGCTTACTGCTTATATGCACACAAAACAGGTTAATTTCTATTTAAGGGACCCTGATCATTTCTGGCCACCAAGTGGGCAACACAACTAACCAACTTACCTGTGGGATAACCAGGATGTCAGAGAAGATGATGGCAGCATCGAAGGGAAAGCGTCTCAGAGGCTGGAAGTGGGGGGAGAAAGGAAGAATTTACAAACAAAAAGGAAAAGAGATAACTTGCAGAGAAATGTGGTTTGGCTTTGTTATCGTGTAGTGATATTTTATCATCACATCATCATCTCAGCACAGTAACACTTAACTACTTATTTACTACTGAACCACTACTGCTAATGTTACTGTAATGTTAATCTTACTACCATCTTATCTTAATATTCTAAAATTTCAAGTGTTTCTGATGATTGTTGATTAAAGTTTTTTTTGTGTAATATTTTCAATTTCACACTGGGTATAAGCATATCATAAATATATGTATAATGCATTGTCTATGTGGGAATTGTCAGTGAGTTGCCAACAGTTATAATGTATTATAATACCTGACCTTATAAGTGATGATAAAATGCTTTATAGTGTGTTATGATTATTGCTATAAAGCATTATGATCATTTATGAGTGTTTATAACTATAGTTATACAGTGCTATAATGTCATTATAACGCATTATAAATACATTTATAATGCGTTATAGAGATAGGCGTCAAATAAAGTGTTACCCATATTTTTTATAATAATGTCATTAGAACTTTCAGAATGAGTTTGACAAACACTTCTATACCTGCAGAGTGAGCTCACAGCAGGCCTCTGGTGATCGACATGTCTCAAAGAAGTCCTTCCCTGCTCTGGTCTCACGAAACTCTAGAAAACAAATTTAAACAAAATATTCAGGTCTTCATAATGTTAAATGCTGTTTGTTCTACAATTTAAACTTAAGTTTAAAGACATTTATTGGTGCAAAGAAAGTCTTTGTATTGCAGGAAAGAAAAGAAAAAGGCACTGATCACAGTACCTGGTAGGTATCTTCCAGCCTGTCTCATACACCAGACAGGGACATGTTCAGTTTCTTCTCCTCGTGCGGCTCGCAGGAATGTATCATTTTGGATCTGTGGGAAGTCCTTAGGGCTGGAGAAAAAAGAAAACAAACCCTAGATTTAGTATTAAGTCTTTTTTCTGTGCTCAGTAAGCACATCTGCATCAAACAGGGAGAAGATGCAGCACACAGATGTTTGCCATAGTTTTTAAAGGTTAAAGTAATGTCGTAATATATCATCCAAAACAAATCAGAACCAGGGCAAAATTACCCAGTACCAGAATAAATGCTGTCCCAAATGTACACATGAAAAGGTCAGTATTGTTAAAGTTAACTCAAAGACACAGGCGACTGTGACTCTTCTTTTGGTGAACAAGATAACACAGTCATTATTCCTATTGAGTCCTATTTGTTATATTACATTCAATCTGATGTAAACTGATACAAGTTATGGCTGTACATGTCTGCAGCACTTTAGCCATCCATATATTACAAAATATCTTAAATGTCCAAAGTTAGATAACATTAACTGATCTTTGTGTGAAAGTGGTTTAGGTGGCAGTGTCCTGCTTCTGTTATCTGGTATACAGGCATGTCCCACCCTTCTTCAGCAATCATATTAGGTATCCAGCTGAAGCGCGATTATGAGAGATAACACTCCTCTGCTCTCTTATCATCTTCCAGCAGTAGAAAAACGGTTGAATGAAAGGCTGCTTTGAATGGATCAGTGATGCATCCCAACCTGACTTGAATTCAAACTTTGACATAAATCTGTTAGATGGATCACTAAAAACTGCTACTTAAGTTCCAGACAAAACTCTAACTTTAACTTTAACTTTACAATAACTTTAACTCAGTTTACTTCTGACACAGAAAGAATATATGGGACGACTTTACATTTACAGAACTGTCTTCACTCCTGACTCATTCATATATACATATACATATACACATATATATACATATACATATACATACACACACACACACACACACA
>JBBMOC010000050.1:0-248073 GCA_037975185.1 Centropyge bicolor | reverse complement strand
TTATATATATATATATATATATATATATATATATATATATATATATATATATATATATAAGATTCAATTAACAGCAGGATTAATTAACACACCCATCCCAAATTTTGCCCCTTCTCCTCACTTTCATGTGTGACTTTTTTGTGTTTGAATTTATAATATTTCAGAAATCTCTTACCATTGTTTGGTTGCTGATAATACATGTTTGAATTTTACTCAATGAATCCTAAATACTAAAATGTGAAATCACTAAAATGTATTTATCCTTTCCTTTGGTTAAACTGTTTGGTATTTATAGTTCTCCCATGACACTGTGATTAACTTCTGATTGACTGCAATGAGATATACAAATCTTATGATCTGTGTGTTTTTCTGAAAGTCAAAATAATCATTTAGGATAAGTCTCTCAAAGTTAGATTGGCAACTACATTCTTAAATATGACCTAAATGTACAGAGCATACAACACAGAATAAAATTGACTGCATACACCTTTAGTTCATAGAAAATATACATGTTCTCATTTCAAATAGCAGCAAGTATACAACTCAAATGATCATTAGATGATAAACAAACAAACAAACAGCTCATGGTTCCAATGTTCAGAAGTTTAAATTGAATTTATTTTTACTCAAGTATACCAAGAGCCATCAAATGTCGAACCCAGTGCTACTTCAAAACCTAGACCACACATGTGATTATACAACACCATATATGAAATGTTGAACTGATAAAGAGGACAAAAACAAACAAACAAAACAAGCACAGAGTTACAGCCCTTCAATATGAAGTGGACTTAAAGGTGATCAACCCTTCGCTGGTCAATGAAATAGCAAGCAAACAGAACAGCTTCTGACATAGTTATATTTAGAGATGAAATGTAAAATGGCTAGTGATAAACTTATACTTACAGTTTATTTTGCTGTATCTTCCTTAACTATTAACTCAAATGGAAATGTTATCATGGGACATCACAACATGTAACACTGATTTGACACACACAAGGGGACCACAGAAAGCACAGAAGATGGACCACAGATTTAGTGAAAAGCTGTGGTCAGAGAGCAGTTTAGTCATTTTGATAACACCAATATAATGACATCATTTTGCAGATGTGATCACTAAATGTTCAGCATGAAAAGGTGAGCAAGAATGTACGAGCTCTGCAGACAGTTTGAACAGAGGTCCTTGTTTTACCTGTAAGTCATTTTAACAGCTACAGTGTATGCAGCATGTCCCTTTTTCTATTTTGCCACATTATTTACACAAAGCCAGTTTCGATGAGGCAGCTGTTTGTACAGAAATCAATACACTAACCTTCCTATTTTCTGTCCTACCTTTGCAAACTCGTTCTACAATGTCTGCTGTTTGTTCAGTCCCTCTGTACGCTAATACAATTGACATTTAAAAAACAGTCTATTTGGTCCAAATATTTAAATGCCTAGCCCTTTCATGCATGAATTATGACAACCTCAGTCAGGATTGTTTTGCTAAGTGTTTCTATCCCTCTTTAAACATGAAAAAACTCAGTTCCACTCGGGTGGAAAGCATGCATTTGACTTTTCAACTATAGAAATATGTGTTTAACAAACCAAATGAATTAAATGAAAATGTTAAATGTCAATGTGAAAACTATGAAATAATATATATGTTTAATGCAGTATGTAAATAATATGTAAATGAATGCGTTCACATATTTGAACATCTTCTAATACTGCTCAATGCAATGCAAAGCATCCTCAGCCACCAGCATCATCCTCACTCGACTCAGATGTTATTTGCTCCACTATCTTGTAGGTCTTTGAACCACACACTGCACCTGAGGTCTACACAAATTCAAGACACTAACTGTTACTCACACATCGGAACTAATCTACTCAAAATATTGTTTTTATAACAAAAGCTGCAGGTAACATTTTGATAACATAAATAAACAGATTTGCATTAAAAGAAAATGAGAGATGAGATGACAACAACAAAGTCACTGTAAAAGTATGAATTTAAGTTGAAATTAAGCCAGTGATATTTGATGTCTAATTTAGTGGGCAGATGATTAATTTCCTTCCATAAAATAATACCTGAAAATTTTAACAAATGTATTACTCCTTAGTTGTTACCACTTCGTATTTACTTGCCAGCTACTATAGAAGAATTGGCAAGATATTTCTGATATTCCTTAGGCTGTCTTGCTTTGAAATGAAATGAAGTGTGTGTTGTACTTAGAGTGCCTAGGTAGTGGATGGCAGTGTGTCATGACACGCTAGAGTCCGCTGTAGTGGCTGATGTGCAACTATACCATCAAAATCCAAGCATATAGGAAAAAGAGTTTTTGAAAAGCTGTCCAAGGTAGTGACCACTAGGACTGAAAGGGTGAGGCAAGACTCTAGTGTCAAAAAGTGAAAATACAATAAATGTTCATCTGTTTTTATCAGTTATGTGCAAAATCAATCTCCTTTATACTCCAGAATATGCTTATAGGTGGGATTAAATGACACTCATTATTTGTATTTGTACACAGAAACACACATTGTATGTTTTCAAAAACAAATGTTAAAGAAGCACAGTATTTAAATGTATATATCATTTTCATATACAATTTTTTTTTTTTTTTTACAAAAACACATATCTCAAGTGACTCCAAGTATAATCTGGAGTGAATGTGAAATGTCTTAAGTGTCCCTCTCTATGGTTGTTGCTGGTATTGTGCCTCGGTGGCGGTGTAGAAGTCATCCAGGACGCTCTGCATGTAATCAAAGGTGGGCCTGTCTTCAGGTTTGTTCTTCCAGCAGGACATCATGATCTCGTAGAGCTCAGCAGGACAGTTGTCGGGCTGAGGCATCCGATAGCCGCGCTGCACCATGGACATCACATCTCCTTTAGTCATACCTGGGGACAACACAGGCAGACATGGACGTGTGCATGTAGTCAACACACAGATGTACTCAAGCTGACATAAATGACAGCATGCACACTGTAGTAGTAGTAATACAGGTTGCAGTAACCCAACAGCTGTGATTAATTAAGTTGATTAGAGTTAGTAGAAGTTGCAATTTTAATGTTACTGGCATGACACATGGAATCTTTCCATCAAATCCTTTTTACCAAGTAGTTCAGAAAATAAAAAAATCACCAGTAGAGGGCAGTGCAGTGCTTCACAATGTCTATGCCACCGTTATATTTCATTTGGGTTATTTGAAACAAGGCTTTTCTTAACAATCAAGAAAGCTGACAGCTGCCTCTGGAGCCCCATGTCCCAAAACCCCAGGGGCCCCTTAAAAGTCCCTAGGTTCATTCGGGGCGTTTAGGGTAATTTGATCAAATGGGGCCTTGAGGAATTTCCTGTTTCATAAACCAATCCGGAGTCTGGGTGACACATTCAGTGGGACACTGAATCAAAATCATCCTTTTATTATTTCAGCTGTGTTTACATTGTTGCACTACTTCTAATTCTAATTCAATGTTTTTAATTGTTGCAATCCTCCAATTTACAAATCAAAATCAACTTAATACGTAATAGGAGAATGAATGAATAGATGAAGTGTCATGAGAAGATCAGCACATAATCCATGCAATGATATATAATCATAACATATAGTCCAGTTCGTGTTTACCTGGGTAAGGGATTTTCCCATAGGTTATAATCTCATAGAGAAGAACTCCGAAGGACCACATGTCTGACTTGATGGTGAAGGAGCCGTAGTTAATGGCCTCTGGAGCGGTCCACTTAATGGGGAATTTGGCTCCTGCGGACGACAGATGCAGGTCATTTCACATCACATCAGGTTATGCTTAATTTATACACCAGACAATTCATCTAATGTGCAGTTTTTATATATAATAAATGTTCACATTATATTTATGTACTTGCATTTATTTTCAATTTTCATAGTTTCAAATATTTCCAGATTTTCAGGTTTTATCTTATGATGCAGAAATACATTTGTTTTGTACCACCTGTCTCTCTGCTCATGTGTCCTAGGCTGGTGAGAGCATGAGAGGAAACAGGCCTGCGTGTGGTTTGAAGCGATCTCAGGCATTGGTCACTGTGTTATGGGTTTGTGAAAAAATGTAGCGTCTGCTAAATGAAAGCAAAAGTCAGTTTTGTTCCCACGACACCATGGTCTAACGAGTAGTTGATTCTGCTTCTCGCTCTCAAAAGGGGTTTTTTATTTTAATGTGTCACAAGTATCCAGCCATGGAGTCAGCTCATTTGTGATGGGAAATAGCTCTTACACAAGACATAAAGGGTGACACACACACACACACACACACACACAAAGTTTACCCTCTCTGGCAGAGTACTCGTCGTCCTCTATGACTCTTGCCAGTCCGAAATCAGCTATTTTACAGAGCAGACTCTCTGACACCAGGACATTAGCTGCTCTCAGGTCTCTGTGGATGTAATTCTTCTTCTCTATGTACGCCATGCCCTCTGCTATCTGCAACAGCACAGGAAAAAATGGTACTGTGTGAGCACTTTCCAAAATTTCATTCAAACAGATGAACAGAAACAGAAAAAAAATAAATAAATGAAATTGGTGGAGAACCAATGAAGAAAAAGGAATACATAATACCTCAAACATTACAAACCTCGTGACACTACAGTGTTTAAATTATATCATTTGCAAAATCATTCACATATGTACAGTATTCAAACAAACTCAAGGCTGTGCATCAGAGCTGAAAATCATGACATGCACATATACTTTCCTTTCTTTCTCATTATGATCTGAACCTGTTGGGGTTTTAACTGTTGCTCGGAATAAACAGCGAAAAAAGACTTGACATTTCAGTTTGACATTAGTCATTATTTTTGACATGTTATTGACTAAATGATTAATCACCAAATGAAAATTATAATACTGAAATGTTGATTACAGCTCTAGTGCAAAACCAGCTTAACAAACAATCCCAATAACTGTCATCTCTTTTCACGTGTTGTCACAGTTCTGCCAGCCACTCCTCTGTTCAGCTTTGGTTTTGTTCAGCCTTAGTTTCTGTTCTGTCGCATTCTGCCTGTCACGTTTCTGTTCAGCTGTAGTTTGTGTTCAAACCCATCTTAGTTCAGTGCCTGTGCCTCCTTCTGTCTTAGTCTTGTCTTAGTTCCTTGTCTCTGCTATCATGTCGTGTCTTAGTTGTCTGTCTTAGTTCCATCTTAGTTACTTACTTCTCAGTCTCTGTTCTGTCATAGTCTGTTATGTTGTAGTCCTGTCAGCCTCGTTCCTGTAATGCATACGTTCTGTCTGTTTTAGTTCTATGTTCTAGTGTCTGTTCTTTCTGCCATGATTCTTTATTCAGAGCTTTTCCACTCACCCCGCCTCTGCCTCACCTCACCTACTGGCCACGCCCACCCAATCATCTCACCTGTGCACCCAGCTGTTTTCCGTTACCCAATCAGGACTCTATATAAGCCACACTCACTTTCCCAGCTTGTTTCTTCTTTCTCTGATGCTAGCTTGTAATTGTGCCATTTGTTTGATCTGCTCTGGGCACAACCCCTTCTGTTTTTGTTTGTATAGATTTCTTTTGCCTTTATTATAGGCCTTACCAACCATCAATTCCCATGTGCTGCATTCAAGGCCATCCACACTCAACGTCACACTTGACTGACACTGACTTCCAACACTGAAAACATATTTCTAAGTCTGTCCGCTTATTTGTGTTTTACAATATACATTGATTCACTTGTCATTCAGCCTTTAGTAACACATTATAGAGCAGGACTCATCTTTTTCGAGTGCTCTGAGATCACTTATTTATCATCATTGGAAACTTCATCCTTGTTGTTCAGCTGACCAGCTGACTAAACACTCTTGACGTTTCCCTGGTTATGAATTGGAACTAAATAACTGAAGTGAACTAGCTGAACATGGTTTTATCCAGAAAGCAGTCTCATAAAATAACAGTCACTCCAAAAGGTTAATCAGATGCTTTTCATTAAGAAGAAAAGTAGATGTTTCATCACTGTGACTAATACAGACTTTACCAAATAGCTTCAATAGTCATTTGTGTTCTTTATGCACTTTGCCCTGTTTTTATGTATGTGCATTAGCCGCATATGACATTAATAGATTGATATAATAATTAATAATTACTTATAGTCTAAACAACTTGTAGCGGCTTCCTGCTGAGCTTAACAATTATTACCATCAGTGTTCCTTGTCTTCGAGATGTTCGTGTAACACAGTGAATGGAAGAACTAAACCAGTTGGGATTAAACAGCAACATGTTAAATTTGTACTTTTGGTTACTGTTCCTCCTTTCAGTTCAGCAATGGAAAGAGTGACGTTCTGTCTGTTTCACAACCACGAAGGAGAGCGAGATGTGAGAAAAGGCAGCATGTTGCAGTCAGTGTGAAAATCACCTGTGCTGAGAAATCGATGAGCTTGGGCAGCTGCAGTTTGCAGCCTTCGTCGCTCTTTAAGAAGTCCAGCAGGCTCCCTGAGGACAAGACAGGACAGGAAACAATGTCAGTGTCTGATGTGTCCATGTGTGCTCTGGTGGACTGGATGTTTGCTTGTGTGTCTCTGTTTGCTATTGTTTTAATATGCAAAACCATTTTCAATGTTTTTTTGTTTTTTTTTGTGAAATACGTCCAAGGTTCAGTTTGTGGTCACATGAATGTTCAATGTCACAATACTAAGCTGCTGACATTTGCACTTCCTCTTACTCGATGCTTATTCTGATAATCTGGGTTTATTGCAATCAGTGGAAGTTGTTGCAAGAATACCAGCTACACGTGTTAGAAGTAAAGCTTATTTACCGTTTGCCATAAATTCCGTGATAATGTAGATGGGTTCTGTCTTGGTGACGACGGCGTAGAGCCGCACCAGCCTGTCGTGCTGCAGCGTCTTCATGACGTTGGCTTCATCCATGAACGCTTCCACCGTCATGGTGCCCGGCTTCAGCGTCTTCACTGCGACTTTGGTTGTGTTGTTGTAGTAAGCTGATCGCGCAGGAAGTGATGGAGGGTGAAAGAGAGATTTGGGGAAATGGACAAGATGAAGACATTTATACAAAAGTATGACATCATCAGCTTTAGGATAAACGTTTCTATAACTCTGACAAAGAAAATTTCTTATTCTGCTTGAAGTTTCTGAAGAATTATTCTCTAATGTGTAAAACCATTTACAAATGACTGACTGTGTACAGACTGTCAACTGTTTTCTGATGCAAAGATTCCTCTCAGAATACCAATCGTTTTTCCATTTTACGTGGAAATTGCAAAAAAACCAAAATGCAAATCACAGGAAGCAACACTTTATTTACTGTTCACAGTTCACTGACACACGACACTAAGGCAGACTAAACCATTTAAAAATAAATCAAGCTTGTGTGTGTTTGCATGCGACATTTATATTATCTGACATTTATTAATGTTGAAGCTGAGATACTGCGTGACGTTATGCACAAATGTGTTTTTATGCCAGTTTGAGCAACTAAAATGGGCACTCCAGCAACTTAGTATTGCACTTACATAAAACAAGGGGAAGTTTAAAAAAAAAAATGAACGATCTAAATTGAAGAGGCAGAGATCGAGATATCTGGACTTTTACACCTTATAGGTCAAGCTCTACAAGCACCAGATCCTACAAATCCCACAATGCCTTAGCAAAAGTAAAGGGAAGGGTCTGACAGAGGCATAGGTGGAAATCCCGGGGGGGACACAGGAGACATGTCTTCCCCCCCGACCACCACCACCACCTCCATAAAGTTGTACCACCCCCAAAATCATTGTAAGCACACAAAACAATTGAATAATAATATAGTAATGTTCGATAGAAGCACGACACACATGCTGTAAATTATAAACTTTTTTTGAAGCTACACTAATGTTTAAAAGCCAGTATTCATTTATCACAGTGCGTCTTCAACAAGCTCAAGTTTGTAACATGAAAGTGACATTTCTCCTGCTTTGTCTGAAATCAGCCTCTCTCTCTCTCTCTCTCTCTTCTTTTCCTTTCTTTTTTTTTTTTAAATCAGCACGCAGGTAAGCAAATAGCCTAGCTTATGAGCTTATAAGCGGCAGTGACAGAGAGAGCAATTTTTTCCATGTCTCCCCCAGGAATTACTCTCTGAAATTTTATTGATTATTGTCCCTCCCAAAAATGAAATAGGATTTTCGCCCCTGGACAGAAGTACAGCCTGTACATGACCACAGAGTGCAAAAATATCTAATGACATCAGCTGGAAAAAGAAGACAAAAAAGAAGATAAATGCAGTGGTGCATCACTTTGACAACAGTTCAGTAAAAAATATCATTCATTCCTGAATTTGACATCAATGATAGTGGCCAATATACACACTCATAGTTAGCACAGTGAGCTGCTGTGTGAGTCATTCAGTCATCACTATGGGCAATATACAAAACAATAGACAGTACAGTATATACTCAACCAGGTACTATAGTAGTGTTAAGTTTAGTTTCTAGTGAACATTTTAGTTTAGTTATTTTGTTTTCTACCTCTTTAAGAATCCTTTTTTTGTTTGTTTTTGTGATTTATGTGTCACTTGGCTGCTGTAACGTTTCAGATTCCCATTAAGATTAAAGTTCTCTCTGTTACATATTTTATTTCACAAATCTCCCCTTTAATACTGGAAAGATCGACAGAGTCAGGGTTCTAAAAACTATTCAAATCAGACAATCTCACAGGGGAATATCTGTGAAGAGGACTCACAGGCACAGATTGATAAAGTTGTATATTGTAGCTTTTGACTGAACGCCACATGAATAAATGCAGTTACATATGGTGTAGTAATAACACTGTGTGAGCCTGGTAATTAAACACTAGGTGCTGTAAGAACATAGCTGTGGGCTAACAGAGAGAGACAGTGTGAGTTGGTCCTGTTGGTGGATATTCATTAAACTAACTAGACAGTGTCATGTAAGTTGAGGTTAGTTTGGACTCTTATTTTAATATTGCCATGGTAACAATCGCTCCTCCCTCTTCATAAGGTAAAGTTTTTATTTGAACTATGTTGTATTGCCAATCTAATGTTCAAAGCATTCATAGCCTACTGTCAGTGAAACCAGCTGCACCTGCTTGGACACAATTTCGTTTTTCATTCTGTCCATGAATGCAAAGCGTCCAAACACATTGCTACACCACACTGAATACACATCTACGATATTCTCACACATAGCTTTTTGTGTGTCTAATTCATATATTATCATTAATGAATAAAGCTGTAACCCACATTACATGTACATTTGCAAATGTTCCCGTTGTGGGACTAATAAAAGAAATATCTTATCTTATATCTTATTTCATTATGAATCTCAGACCTGGTACCAGGACCTCAACTTCCCCATCATCACTTCACTTCACCCACAGAAGTAACACAACCATGACAATGTAGTCAGACACTTCCCTCATGTCTTAATGAACTGCAATAGCAGTTGTGCTTAATAGGCCGTCATAAAAATGTGTTTTCACAAAACTGATAAAGTATTAAATTACTGTCACGTAAGTAGGTGTGTCTGTGTGTGTGTGCGTGTGTGTGTGTGTGTGTGTGTGTGTGTGTGTGTGTGTGTGTGTGTGTGTGTGTGTGTGTGTGTGCGTGTGTGTCATCACCACGGCAAAATCTCTGATGCAAATCTCCGTTTACACTGACACATTTCCTACATAGATGATAAAACTGACAACACTTGCACACATGCACATTTAACCTTCCCTGACTACAGGGGCATGGACACATTTCAGCATATTTTCTGAGAAAGCACTCACCAATAATATGTCATACAACTAATGGTCTACAACAAAAGAGGGAAGTCAAATTTGTTTTAATTATGGGGAAACTGAACTTCCTCGTACTGTTCACTTCTGCTGCTCTGAATTTGCTCTAAATATGAGACAGGAGTTGAATAGGACACATTCACTCAGCCACCAAGGCCAAGGTGTCATTTGCAGGATATTTAAAGGTGCTATTATGCATGAATTGGTCTGGGATAGGTGTTTTTGTGTGGAAAACTCTATCTATTAAGAGACTTAACAAACTGGTCAGGAGGGCTGGTTTTGTCATGGACTGTTCTGTGGACTCCATTGAGGAGGTGGGTGAGAGGAGGATGTTAGCCAAGCTGACATCTATCATGGACAACCCCTCTCACCCCCTGCATGAGACTGTGGGAGCTTTAAGTAGCTCCTTCAGCAACAGATTAAGACTCCCACCCTGCAAGAAGAAGCACTACCGCAGGTCTTTCATACCAGCTGCAATCAGACTCTTTAACACCTCACTATAGTTGTTAAACTGTAAATAATGTAATATCTTTCCAGTGCAATACCATAGACATTTCTGTGCAATATCAATCATAGCATCTTTATTCTCATATGAATATAGTATGTCTATTACTTATGGATGTCAATTACAAGGAATACATGTAACATAGTGTAAATACTCTACCTCATTTAATGTAAATAAGTCTTTTTCGTGTCACTTTATTGTTCTATGCCACTTATTTTTCTTGTTACTGCTGCCTTATTTCTGAATTAGCCACTTTACTGGTATTTATTTTTGAGTTACTGTTTACCTGCTTTTGCTGCTGTGACAAGTAAATTTCCCCTAAGGGGGATCAATAAAAGTTATCTTATCTTATCTTAAAACTCTATCTAAGCCAAAAGTAGCTATTGGTAGTGGTATTGATGCTTGTTTTACAATCACATATGAAAATGTCCTTATTTGCAGCTGCAGGTTGGTGTAGTTATTGCCACACCCAACCTCCAGTGTTCTCAGACCAGGCCCTCTATCTGTTCCTAGCCATAGGAAGCTGTTACTAGTCAACATGATTGGTTAAATCAAGTCTAAGGTTTTTTCTTTACTCACCCATCCACACCTCTCCAAACTGCCCAGCTCCGAGCTTCTTCACCATCTTAATAGAGTCTTTGGAAATCTCCCAGGCGTCTTTATCCCACGGCTTCTGAGCTTTGGGTTTCACACATGGACGGTCCAGTTTACGACACAGGCCATCCGCTTTGTCTGGAAGGTACACACACACAGAGAGATACTGAGATGTTTTTTTCAATGAAGGATATTAAGTGACCTCGATTCCTTCAAGAGCCGTACTCACTGTGGTAGTGTTTGATCATGCTGCCGATGTCACTGAAGGAGATTTTAGGAGAGATATAGTAGCCACCATTATCCATCATTCTGATCTTATAGTGTTTGACTGAATCCGTCCCCTGGACATCCACATCTCTGATGGACAACGAGTAGCTTCCTGTGGAAAAATCATCAAGTAAAAGAGCGATCAGCCGCTCCACATATTGAAAGTGGTTCATGTCTGAGAATGTGTCTCTGTCTCTCAGAGCTGTTGTCATTTCTGTACCTTTTGGTGTTTCGCTTTCCCTGATGAGATAAGAGCCCGGTTTGTTTGCTGGCGCCAACAGCTGCCTCTCTGCATCCTTTCTCGATATGTCCTTGAAAAACCAGCTGGAATGAACAGGGAATGCATTAAATATACAAAATGGACATATTTCCTCAAATTCACAAATTATCATAAATTGCTCCTTGGTTGTCTCAAAGCTTGAAATTTCTTCGTGATCATGATCTTTGTAAATGTTGGATTAAATATGGAAATGATAAGGATGATAAGGAATCACTCTGTAATTCATGCAGATTAAATCTTTTTGTGTAATATATAATGTAACATCAATCAATATTAAACAAAATATTTATCAACTCAAACATCCTTTTAAAGAAAATAAAGCAAAGGCAGTTTATTGAGGACAAAATTGTGAAAAATGATGTAGCTGCTCACTCTTCTGTTTCCATGGTGTCAACTTGGCCAACGTAATTGGACGGGATGAATCCTTCTTTGTTGGTCAATAGCGACTTTGCTTTCCACCAGTCCCGATGTCTGCAGAAAATGTCAATCTATTTTAGCACAATTATTGTTTTTCTTTGATTGTCAGAGTTGATTATCTTCTTTCAAACCTTGATTGTAAGTGCTGGACTAAGATCCATTCGTATGTGGCTTTAAAGTAGTAGAAAATAGTTTTGAAAAACCATATAAATATCACACATCAGTTCATCAGTTTGTTCCAACCCTTCATGTAATGAAACGTACAGTGAGAGACTAGCAATAGTTTTTAATGGATGCACCCCGACATTAAATTAAAATCTATCTCGTGTCTCAGGCATAATTTAGTGGCTACTTCTTCAAATTCAACCTGATATATATTGGTATTATTTGAAACTTTTGGATCTTCACCAGAGTTTAAAGTCTGTTCTGTGAGTCAGAAAAGTTTTTTGGTGATGTAATGAGTCTGTAATGAAGGATGAACCAGTTGGTCTATCGGGGTTGAAGAGTTTATGGAGAACTCTAAACAACTGTGAGAGTCTCCTCATGGTGTGCAGTTAAAACAGTGCTCGTAGCTCATGTATACGATCCAGTGTTGTACCCGAACGCGTTCAAAGAACGTTCGTTCATGAACTAACTCATATTTTGGGTGAACGTGAACGTCCCGTTCATTTTTGCTTGATGAACGTTAAATTGTGAACGCACTCATTCTGCTGTTTCTTGAACGGCACTCTGATTTCGTTCAGATTACGTTCGTGCCAGATTTCAAGAGCCCTCGGCGAAAAACCAAGCTAAAACAGTAAAAACACATGGTAAACGACCATTAAAATGTCGCGGATAACCACCCGATCTGGCAACCGCAAGTCCTGCCTGTCGCTCTACCAACTTCGTCATCAGCGGTCGTCAGTCTCGTCACAATTCACATGTGTGCAAGGAAGGAGGATGCGTTTACTGAGAAAGTAATTCCCATACAGTCGGGAATTAGCTCGTAGCTCGTGGCAACGTAAAAAAAAAAAAAAAAAAAAAGAACTAAAAAAGAACGAAATAGTTCATTTTGGGGAAGCATGAACTTTAGTTCACAATTCTGAATTATGAACGATGAACTGAACTAGTTCATTTTAAAGGGTTTGAACTGAACTTTGAACTAGTTCATATAGAAAGTGAACTTTCCCAACACTGATACGGTCAACTTTGATTCTTGCCATCCATTATACAGTATATATATAAATGACATCAATATCAGACACTCACTCCTCTAAGATTTTCATTTTTTCTCCCTTCTTGAATCCTAAGTCGTCAGGATGCATGGCTTCAAACGCGTATAGGGCGACCACTATTTTTTCTGCCCCTTTTTGGGAGGGAAGAGAAACAGATATTGACATGTTAGATGCTGTACAACAACATAACAGAACATCTCATTTTAATTCTGCAATCTGTTCCATATGCAGGCAAGCACTCGTACAGAAATGTCAGACAAAGTCAAAGAGATGATGAACAAACCAACAAATGGTGACTGCATAACATATCAGACTGGAAGAACCATTTACTAGGAACCTCAGCTAAATATAACAATGAGACTGTAAATGTGTCACTGGGGTTATCCAGAAGTGATCCTCCTCTACTACTGTGGAGAAACATAGTTTATTGTCGAGTCACTGTTGAGGATCAGATATGTTAAAGCCTATCTTAATGCAGCACTCACATACCCATATGTAGACTGAAAGAGTTATACATCATACATTTCTGCTCACATCTAAATGAGGCTTCAGCAGTTTTAGCCAAATCAAATGTGTCTTTTACAACATCGGAGTCCTCTGAGCACAAGAATGGCATAGTTAAAAATGACTGGTAGTAGTTAATGACTTTATCTTTGGAAGAGCCTCAACTCACTCACCTCACTTTTATCACAGGTGTCATGAGAGTATTGTCATAGAAAGGCTAAACTAAGACTTTTATAAAAAACAAAGTAAGAGAGGATGTAGCATACCTTCCATCTTTTGGAACACCTGACCAGGTAATAGGGAGTTATTCTGCAAAGGCAGATTGAGAATTTTCAGGACCAGAATGAATGTTATATGAGAACAGATAGATAAATAACTGCACCTAACACAGTATCTATCTATCTATCTATCTATCTATCTATCTATCTATCTATCTATATAGACTTTCATTATTTGTTCATTTCTCAATAGGCGTCATTGTGTGAGACAGGGAAGTTCTCGTCATTGGGAAATATTTGAGTCATTATTTTTTAATAGGAAAGGGTGTATCTTTGTTGAATTTTTAATTTACCAGGACACATTTAAAAGCACAAAAATCATCATCACGACACTTTGCTTAAGTTATCCCAGAGAGAAGAAATCTGTGTTATATTGTCTATAACTCATCTATATACTGACTGACGACTTACTATGTTGCTTTTTGTATTGGAGGTGGGGTCTCTGACATAGTGCGTTTGCTCGGTACGTACATTGTCCTGGCTGATCTTCCCTCCTGTACCTCTGCTCAGACCGCCACTCAGCTTGGACTTGATACAGCCCATCCTGCCTGCATGAGGAAGTGAGAAAAAGGAAGAATGAACAGGATGGTTCACCATTCACAGCTGGTAAACAACACCTCAGATATTTGGTGCCAGACACCTGCGATGTTTCGGCTCTTGTTCGTAAAAATAACACAGAACCAATTTTAACTTTTTTTTTTTTTTTTTTTTACTTTTGGCATTTAAAAAAGGGATAGGGGAAATACACATATACACTTAGAAACTAACAAGCTGCAGCAGGTGTAAAGGACAATTACACATAATTTTAACACTGTCTCTATGTCACAGATTCACATGTTCATTCTGGATAAATTACAGTGTACGTCATAAGAAAACCCTAGTCACCACTTGATCCAAATTCCATACATGATCATGAAGTATGAGGCATTAAAAAGCATTTAAAAATATTAAAAGCCATGCTTGTAGTACTGAGGTTCAAATGCCACTGGTTGGTCTGAAATATTTACATCCCTTGTGTGACTAGTGAAGTAAAAACATCAACACCCCAGTATTAGTAGTAAAATACTCCTTTACAAATGAAGGTGGTGCATTCAAGACTCTAAGGAGCAGTACAAAAGTATTAGCAGTCAAAAGTCAAAGTGTTCCAGCAAATGTGCCACGTCTGTGTTTAATCGTTGTATATTATAGTACCTGGTTATAAGGACTGATGCATTATTATTTAAGCACCAGTTTAAGGTTGTAGTTGGTCAAGGTGGAGAAGCCTCGAGCTCTGTTGGGAAGTTTAATCTAGAGGGATGCATCATGTTTCTTAAACTGACCCTATATTTTTGGCTGAGATTATTAGTCTATGGCTGGATGAGAGGCTATAAACTGTGGCAGAGTTCAGTATTTCTCTCCCTCATGAATTTAAAGGAAGCCCCCGTGGGTGCTATAATAAATTCAGAGAATTATTCTTAAAGGAGCAATATGAACAGTTTAATAAATAAAGCTTTGAGCAAACAGTGTTGATGTCTTCAGTGTCTTTGTTCTGGAGTTCAATTCAATTCAGTTTTATTTGTATAGAGCAAAATCACAACACAAGTCATCTCAAGGCACTTTACATACAGAGCAGGTCTAGACCATGCTCTTTATAATCCTCACTGCCTGTAGGCATTGGCCCTATCTAACTTGAACTTTGTCTTATGGCACTTATCCAGGTTGTTTTCTCCTAATTAGATCCTCGCTTGTATGTCGCTTTGGATAAAACCGTCTGCTAAATGAAATTGTAGAATTGTAGAATTATTTATAGAGACCCAACAGTTCCCATCATGAGCAAGCACTTGGCTACAGCGATGAGGAAACACGTCCATTTAACAGACAGAAACCTCAGAACAGAACCAGAATCCTGTCTACATCCCATCAGTCTGTTCAGTGTTATGAAAGATACATTGCTGCAGTCTCTCTGTGTTGTAGTTTGTTCTTGTGGCTTGAGGCTGGCCTGTTTTCTGAACAGCAGGAAACACACAAACACTGACACACCATCACATTTTCACTCGAGCGCATACACACACGCACACATTCAACCAAATGACCACAAGATCCTTTTAAACTTCAAAGGATGATTCTCGTGTGACAAATGGTGGTCTTTCAGAAGGGTGTAAAGGGACAGCAAGAGGACATATCAAAGACACCACAGCCTAGAAAACCTTGATAATAAGCGTGACAGGAAAGTTATGTTTCGTGCAATACGATCTGTGATGGTAGCCTTTTTGACAAAGGACTGTTTATGACAGTTTTGTATCCTCTGTGTTTCACCAGCAGCTTGACTTTATGATGGCAATGACCAAGTTTAATGGAGAAGAAGCATGTGGCCACTTTGAATTCCTTTCATTGAAACATTTTTTTTGCATCTGGCACATCATACAAAAGACTCTCAGCAGTGTGCAGGAATTTTAAGAAGGTGTAAAAGAAGAAGACATAATTGTTACACACATCTCAATATCACCTGCTGTGTGACTGTTTTAAGGAAACACACATCTACACATGCACCTTGTTATACACAAGCTTTGTTAGAATTAATTCAATGCAACATTTTCAGCAATGAAAATCATATTCTAAGGTTATACTGTTCCTGACAGTGTGTTGTTGTTTTTTATAAAAGCAAGTGTTTATATGCTATATTAAAAAGTGATTAGGATTAGGCTTCACATTCAACAGAAGCTTGTGTTTTCTTCCCTGGAAAAACCTGTTATATTTATTCAAACTTTGGACCCATTAGAGAACATTTAACCACTTTGCGAGCTTTGTATATTTAACTAAATTGTAGGAGAGTATGCTGTCAGTTAAATGCTCAGTGTTTACTTCCTCATCGTCTCTTGTTTTTCTCATTCACTCAAACTTTGCTTTTCACTTCTTTCCATTCTCTTCTTTTACAATGTTTTGATCTATTCCACATGCTAAAGTCAGCTCTGGTATAAATGACAGAATATTTAAATAATTGCCTCAGTTCTACTGCCATTCTGACTGAATGCTGATACTGACAGTACAGCTAGAGAGTAGAGTAATATAAACATAATGACGTGGTGAATTACAGTACAAATGCGAACTTGTACACAGAATTTATGGCCAAGGAAGCACAACAAAACAGCATGCTGAAGATCTACAACTGAGACAGGTTTGGTTAAGATAAACTGTACTGATACAATGCAGGGAAGTTGAGGCATCACAGCAGCAGAAGTCGATGACATGCGAACAATAGATAAACCGCAAATGGTGTCTGGCCAGTCAGAAAATACACTAGCTCATAGTCAAAGGTCAAAGGTCAAGAGGAATTGTCTGATCTCCATTCTAAAATTATTAAAATTAAAGAGACGCTGAATGGCACACGTCTGCACTTGTGTACAACTGTACTTTTGCTCCCAAGGAAATTATATCTGCAAGGCGGAACTTTTGTCTTTCCCTTCTTATGGTGTGAGTGATTACACACTGTCAACATGATTATGACGCCATAAGCACTGTCTTGAAGCTAGTTCAAGCGGCAACCTCCGGCGCTGAAAAATGAAGCCAATGCGGAAGTGCAAAGAAGCTGCAGTTCCTCGAATAACCGCTAGAGCAGGCCGCAGAAGGGAGTCAATTACATTTGAGCCCCATGTTAAAATGTCTGATTTTACAACAGAAAAAAATCTATTTACAGCCTGGTTCAAACTATGGCTCTAGTCTCATAAGCTGTTTTTCTACTCCATGACAACTCTGGGGGGGCGAATTGTTTTTATAAGGCGTTCGTTTAAAATATACAACATACATCATTAAGCACAATTCATAGCTGTCAATCTAAGTGGCGCCACTTTGATTGACAACTAGTCACTGATGGTCTAAAGGGCATCACCCCGGCTAATTCTAGTCACTGAGTTTGGGAAAGAGATCGTCGTGGGGTTAGCCGGCTAGCAACGATATTTAGCATTTAACCTAGCTGGTTAGCCGTAGCTATTTTGATTATTTCGAATAAAGCGGCTTTTTTTCAGCCAATAGCATTCATTCAGCCAGCCCATAGGACCCGCCTCAGCTCCGCCCTCGCTCCACCTCTTTGTCCATATTTGGAGTAACCGGAGGTAGGATACCAAGATGGCTGCGCACTACGATTTGCTTCATTTTTGCTCTTCAGAAACCTATGGGTGACGTAACGGACACTACATCCATATTTTATACAGTCTATGAGCTAGTTGCTGCAGCCTACTCCAGTGCTAAGGTCGCTGCCCCCTGTTGCACCGGTGGGTCCTGTATACTGCCAAACAGACAGATATTCCAGGTGCTGATAGGCTTAAGCAGCATTGTGTGAACTTGTTTGGCAACATATCTGAGTAATAGCATACAAATAATTAGTGTTTAAAATCCTCAAAATGATTCATGTGGCAAGAGCCAGGGCTGTACTCAAGAGCTGGAATGTGCTGACTTGAAATAAGGAACTAAGGCGCAACTCAAAGTCTGAACCAAGGTTCAAATTTATGTTACATTGTATATTTTTGATCTGGTTGCTTTTGGTTTCACAAAGCAATCATGCATGTCAACTAAAGAACTGCACCTACATCCTGTCATCAGCACTGAAGTTGCATCTCCCCGAACTCGCAATTGATTGGTTTGTAAAAAGACATGCGTCTGACATTGGTTTGTTGTCAGTGAGATTCAATTCCTCTGTCTCCCATCCGCCTGGAAAAGAATTCTGGGAATTTTTTGTGAGTTTTTGCTAAAAGATTCTTCATAATGTTGTCAGATCAAATGTCAATTCAACACTTAGGAGTGAGTTCATGAAAGGATTTCACAACTTTTGCGGATGCTAAACGCACAAATGAGACAAAAAGAAATTGCTGTAATTTGCAACAGCAAAGGGTGTAATGCAGCCCAACTGCATTGCCAAGCAAATGGCGTCTTGATGCTATATGTACATATTTAAATGCGGTAATATGCTTAAATCTGGCACAAAACTGACCGCTTTCTGTGCAAATGAGTCTACGTGACAAAAAACACACACACAGTCAGATTGAAAATTATCAGCGTCTTTAGAGAGTTGGTGGTAACTGATGTGCATTTATAAGGGTGTTGTGACAGGGACTGACAGACTTTTCACATTATTGTGTACGTGTCAATAAAATAATTCTTCACTCTTATCAAGTCTCTCCTGAGTGAAATGACACTCCAAGTTCAATCAGGAAGATTATCCTTCATCTCTCCTCCTGCTTCCTTGTATCAGCTGATTAGGGGCGTTTATGCTTTTGCCACTATCTATATCAGCCAATCTTATCTTTGCTGTTCTATCTGTTGCTGTCAGCTGTCATTTCCTGTCACATCCATGTGGTATGTGTCTTTTCCTGTCATATCCGTGCGGTAACACAGACTCTAGGTGCTGTTTTCACTTTATCACATGGATAATTGCTATGGGATTCAAAACTTTACAACTGCGTTTGCACTGTAATATCATTAGCATGATATTGTTGCGATATTGCAAGTGCACAATTCGTGGTGCTATCAGTGGTTGTTACGGCCGCTGCTCTGGCCTCCCTTGTTGTGTGTGTTTTCTTCTAGATTAAAACCGAGTGATGTCTCCTGTTCGTCATGCTGGCTATACCATCCCCATGTTCCAACGGCTCCTTCTCCTAGGCCTCGATTGGTACAGCACTGGAGAAGGAGGACCAATCGTGGCCGACCAATCTCGAAGCCAGGCTATAAATGCTCTGCAGGCCGGTCCAACATGGCGACTGACTGGTGGTGTCCGCTCGCCTTTGTGGTGGAGATTTCCACATTGTGAACCGAGACTTCAAGTGCTTTTGTATCCGTGAATTGAGGCTTTGATTTAACTTTTCCTGTTTTGTGCAACCAGTCTCCTTATGTTACTTTCACTTAGATTAAGCTTTGTAGTAGTCACACTAGGTGCAGGGGTGCTGTTCTATTGTTGTTTGGTTTTGTAGTTAGTTAGATAGTTAGGCTTTGTTTTCCTTTTGCTTTGATTAAGGTAGAATCCTAGATTAAGGTAGAATCCTAGAATAAGGTAGAATCCTAGCACTCCTACCCGGTAGTGAGTCCTCTTTTGGTTATATTCTGTTTTTGATTTGAGCAGCACCCGTTGGCCCTCTTCCTTGGTTTGTACAGTTTGTTAATTTGCCATTCACTTACTTAACTTACATTAAACTACTGTCACCCTTTACTACCTGGGTTTTCTTTGTGTTGCTTCACACACACGACAGCAAAGCCAACCTGCTGATGTTTAGCAGGTATGACAGTTCTGTCTTATTTAATTCTGTCTTAAACAATCTTAAAGTGTTAGTGGGTTAATTAGCAGTTGCTAATTGGCACTGAAGCCTGCTGGGAATGTCATTAGTTTTGCAGGTGATTGATCATAAACCAAATTGTTGGTCAAACTAAAATTTGGACTTGATGATGGCACTAGATGAAAAGTTTGGATTTAGGTTTTCTAAAGCAATTATAATCAAACCCATTTGGAGTTGTTGAGACATTTAACAAGATAAGTGAACACTTTGACATGAATGTCAATATGAATGTGTATTAAGATATTTCAGTCTGGTATTCAGGTTCATTCATTCAGTTGAGAAAGAAGATACATGATCCAAAAGCCCAAGTCCAAATCTTGTTCTACCCCAGAGCCCCAGTACTTTGGTAAAGTATGCCATCAAATGCACTGCAACCAGCCTGCTCTCTGTGTCAGCAGTCTGCCTGCCACCCAAAGAAACATACCACTGCTGTTGCTTGTAGTCCAGCCTCACTCTGGACCTCCACGTTGCTCCTCTGTCAGTGTGCATGCTGGGACATCCTCAATCATACCAACTACTCTCTTGTGCTCATTGCGTCATCCATGGTCCATCATGTTTGGATCAACAGGTGGAGCACCTCCTGCCACCCAGGTGCCCTTGTTGAGGACACCTCCACCCCTCAGCTGCTACGTCATCAACAATCTGTCTCGACTATTGTGATGCATGCGAGCTCTGATGACCTTAAGATGCAGCAATCCAAAAAACGTAAAGAGAATTTTATCTGTGTTTTGAACGTGAGCAAACAGTGCAATATATCAAGCCCACTGCCTTCTCCCAGTTTTGGCGACTGAAGCAACTGCATATGTTGCTTAAAGGCTACTGCTGCATTTCTTGCATGGACAACTGCACCATCTTCTACAACAGAATGCATCTCTTTAAACATGATTTCCTCCATCCAAATCATGCAAGATCTCCTCTTTTATCTATAAATATCGAACTCGCCCTGTGACGTATTGTGAGCCCTGTTAATGCAGTAACTGACAATAAACCATAGTCCTGTAATAAGCAAGTACGAAAATGTCAGAGATCAACTGTCTGGCCACTGCTTGATGTTTGATTTTGAGTTAAAAAGAATTTGATTGTTAATGACATCATTACTGCTCACAAACTGGAGTACACCCTACAAACAGATACCTGGTTTGATCAAACTGGGGATACAGACCTGGTTGAAAGTTCACCTGCTGTTTTATATAATGACAGTTTAAGCTTTAAATTTCTCATACTCACACCAACTGACTGCCATGAGCTCAGTGTCCACATTCTCACCTTAATTCAGCACCTAAATTCTTACACCTGTTCTCTTGATTGCATCTTGACCAAACTGCTCAAATCAGTCTTTCATAGCTTTATAAATGACATATAAAATATTACTAATAGCTCCCTGCAGACGGGATTATCTCTCAAACAACCCATATCCATCTGAAATCAATAATTACAGAGCAATTTCCAATCCTCCTTTTCGAAGCAAAATACTTGAAACAACTGGATCAGTACCTGTCAATACGCAATTTATGTGATTCATGCAAGAGTCATCAATGACCTTAAGATCAACAGTGACTCACAAAAAAAGGTTTTTGAATTGAAATGACAGTAGTGTAAGTGAGGGGAAGGGCTGATGATTTTTTTTTTTTTTTAAAGTGTTAACCAACAGTTTGGCAGTTTGTCACTGTTTATGTGTTTTATTGCTTCAGTGCCTCTGCTGTATTTTTAACTTGACAGTCAGCAAACAGCCGGAAAGCAAGGGTCTGAACAGATTAGGAGCCGACACACACACACTCAATGTGTTATAGCATGACCAACATACAGACTTCCTCCTTTAGCGATGGACTGAGCAAAGACTGGAGTGGTGAAGAAATGGAAGTAGGGGAGAGGGGGTAAACCACTGCAGAGTTTGATGCAACTCATCTGATGGCATGTACTGAATACCACCTAAAGCCCACATCAAATTAAGTTAAACCACTGATTTATAACAACTTGTTTTTTGAGTGAATAATGAATGACAAACCAAGTTCAAGTTCCATAAAACCTTCCATATTTAATATGAACAGTCTTTGACTTTCCCAGAAATAGTGAAATTTTAAAAAAGTCATTTAAATAAAAAAAAAAACTGTCTGAAAGCTCTCTGAAAAAGATTAAATTAAAAATCAAAAATTTGCCTTTTCCACAAATGAAATGCAGTTAGGCATCTTTCTCACTCTTCCATTGTGTGTGTCTGTGTGCGAGTAGGAACAGATAGCTGACAGTGCAGAATGTCCTGATGCACAATTCTGTTATTTACACTTCACATGCATTGGTGCCTACCTCTCTGAGTGTGTGTCCCTGGTCAAGGAAACGGTTCCTCCACTGTGAAGAAGTTTTTTAGTCCTCAGATTTCTCCTCTGTGTTTTTCATCAGACTGACTGACAGAGACAAGTGGGTCAGCCAGTCGACATGGACTGTTACACTCAGCCTCCAGAATGAGGAACTCAGAGAAGGGAGTAGGGGATTTTTCTTTCTTACTGAAACTTCCTGGTACAATTGTCTAATGATTATTTGCATAATCAGCAGCACACCCAGAAGCACACACTGGGACACAGCAGACAGAGGGTCTTTCAGGTCTTTTATATAAGGAAACACTGCATTTATTAATTAATGTTAAAGTAGGGAGAAGTTTTACAATATCATAAAAAAAAAATGAAAAGAATCCCTTTAAATTCTCACAGTAACTGCAAAAATGTTAAAGTGCTATCACATTTCCTTATTTTTCTTTATCAAATACTCAATTCTATAATTGCTAATGATGATTACATGTCTTTTAAACATAATCTATAGTTTATTATTTACCACAGTTTGACTTTGATGCGTGTTTTAGTGTCGACTCTTATAAGTTCTCCCACAGTGCTACCTGTTGGCCAAATGGCAGAGGTACAACAAGACAAGAAATATTTTATAATCATCAGTTTATTTTCTTTCAACACATAGGGTAGAAAATATGGTTATAGACAGTCAGACCAACACCTACACATTTAGCAGAATCATGCACCTGCCATATCTCTACATGCTGAACTATGAACAGCTGGGTTTACACAGTGTCGTTGAAGCGTGTGTGTGAGTCACTGTACAGTCACATGGCAGTTTACAACTTGAAAACCGGATTGAATGAGTATTATAAAACAGAGTCATATTTGCCCTGTTATGAGCATGAATAAGAAAGAGACACAGTCAAGCTGCAGTACTACAGTAAGATTATACTGGGGGGAAATTAACAAGGTACTCACTTTTTACAGTGCATGCATGATGGTGTCTGTCAATAATGAATATGGGATGTATCAACTATTACACAAAGAAGCAGGAATGTAGTTCAGGCTCAATGTCGGAGATAGAAATTTTCACACAAACATGTTACACTTACTGGAAGCTCCACTGTGTATTGCATATCTACATTTAAGGAATAGTCTCGACATTTGGGGAAATACACTTTACAGCTGAAGTTGCAAAGGGAAACAGCTAGCCTGTCTCTGTCCAAAATCTGTCTACCAGCAAGCCTGTTTTTGAACAAATTTAACAAACAAGATATAATATGTTAGTTGGTGAGCTTTACAGACGCTGGTAGGTGGACTGTGTTACCTTCAGACAGAATCAGGCAAGCTGTTTCCCCATTTCTACTTTTTATCCTCAGCTAAACTAATCTTCTACTGAGTCCAGCAACATACTTTTATCACACAGAAAAGTGACATCCTCCCTTGAATCTAGATCGTGGCAAAAAGCAAAAAAGTGTGTTCCCCCAAATTTCAAATCACTCCTTTAAGGTTCTGATTATAATGGCATCATTAGAAAAGTAAAAAAACTAAAGTATAAACATTTTAAAAGATAGTAGACCATCATTATTCTATATTTCAACAACTGTACCTTTGAAATATGTCACCCATACTAACTGTATATGTATTATTAACTACTATTGATCACACCACCAACCCAGTGTTGTGCTACTGTCTGATGTTTATTTTACATTATAGAGGTCAATTCCACTTACATCATATGACTGCATTTTGTCCATAAAACACAACACAATCAGTGAACACACCTTTCGACAGATAAAGTAACCAAGCCCCGGTATTTTTGTTCAAGGTTGTTTTCCAGCTCTACTACAGCTGAGTAGTCCAATTCCCTCTACACTATTGTCAATTTAAAGGAAGCACAAGCCATTAACTGGCAGTATAATCTCTATCAGCATCACTACAAACATGCTACTCCCACTGTGACCCATTACATTAGCACGTCTCAGTGCTCTTACAAATTGCTTGCACAACTACAAAACTCACACAGGCTCTCTGTCTATTTTCTCTTTTTATTCCAATCACTCAGCCTGGGTGTTTAGTAACTACGACTGAAAGTAAAATCAGCTGTACAAGAGCTACAAATGTGCCTCTCTGTTTGCTCCAACTCTGAAATAAACCCCTGCCAACAGTCTGTTATCCTAGTGCACAGCAGAGCCACAGGGACATGAGAGCACTGGGTGATCACATCGCAGCACAGAGCCACTACAGTGGTTTTTGGGGGTCACTACCCTCCTTATAGGCAGCTCAACAGTGGTGGTGCTACCCTCCAGTTACCAGCCCAGTTTAGACAAACGGACTCATCACAGTGGCGGCTGGAACCCATCTTGCAGCTCTCTGTCCATTGGCAGGAGTGTGTGGCAGGCTAGCTGTTTCTCTGCTCAGCATCCCTGTGGGCCGAGGAGGAAGAGGAGCTCTGGCTGTCCTCAGTGTCATCTCCATCTGCAGAAGGACGCAGAAGAAAAGTTACACTCACAGGACATAAATATCAATAAGATTACACAGTATTTCTGTATGTTTAGGCTGTTTCCTGGGTTCTAATCATCCATAACTTTGATCCATAGTAGAATGGCAGTGTCAGTCTATTGATTGGTTCATTGGTCCAGACCGACATTTATAAAGAAATATTAAATGGATTGGCATGAAATGTTGCATAATGAATTCTATTAACTCTGGCAATACCCTGACTTTTCATTTAGCACCACAATCAGATAAAAATTTCAAATTTCCAGATACCTTTGTTTATGGCCAAATTTCTACAAGAAGATGACTTTGCCATCAGTCTTAGCTGTACTATGTCATTATTGCATATATAGCAAACGTTAACTTGCTAATATGCTAAACTAAGATGGTGATGGTAGTAAATATTTCCTGTTTAACATCAGTATGTTGGCACTGTCACTGTAAGCATGAATTGCTGCATGGACTAAGACTATAACTATAAACACTGAGAGTCTACATTCTTAGTCCCTATAGTTATATTCACAAATGCTTCTGCTCTCCAGGAAGCAATTCACAACAATATTGCATAAAATTCAGCTTACAGAGGATAACTGTCTCTCTGAAACAAAAATTTGTTGTCACATCCAGCTCTCTAATTGCTCGTACAAAAAGTAATTGCACACAACATCAGGTGTTTGCGCAAACATCACTGACCAACCTGCTAGTCCTGAAGTTCTCACTGAAATATGTGAATTCAGTACAAGAAAACACGAAATGAAATCGTTTGGTTGCAACCATGAAAAGACTGTTAGCTAAGACTGTTTCAGATTCAGTTTTTGGTCCAATTTCTAAAAGCTTAAAGTGCAACTTAACATCCTGTTTTAGCTTCAACATGCTGCCTTTACAAATTCAAAGCATTAATTCTGAAGGCAGAATGAATAGAATTTCTGGAGGCAACTAGCTTCTGTTGCAATAACACTATAAAATGGGACCAGGATTTGATTGTAATTTACTGACTAAAAAAGTGGAATTAAGTTACTCTTTAACTTTGGAGCACATACTGTATCACATGTAGCATCTGTTAACAGAACAAGCTTTTACTGCTACTACCGATCTCATATTTGCAAACAGACACACAATAGCTCGTGTAAGTTGGAGGGCATATCTAGACTTTGCTCTTCAAGCGTGGTTTTCATTTTCTTATAATGCACCAATCCTAGATTACAGAGAACCCTCACGTATGGCCTCCACACCTGTTCCTTCTAGAATCATCATTGTGAAAGATGGTGCCATGATATGGATGAAAAGAGCATTGAAAAAGAAACAGAAGAACGAGAACAAGATAATCTTGAAAGTTATATCAGGATCTCTTCCTGATCTGTTCTGCAGTCAGACAGATAACATTTTCTATGCAGGGGTATTAGGGGTAACCCTAAAGGAGAATGTGATTAGATTGTTTAGTGCACAGTTTCACAGGACAGTATTATAATTGAAATTAAAATTATGACGTAAAAAACACTATGTTGATCACAATCAAGACAAATTTTCATTCTCAGACAAAGTACTTTTGTGAAGAGCAGTAAGCATCTCAGAAATCTTGCTCTATGTGCAGCTTGTCCAGTATATAAATCCTTAACATTGAGGCTTAAGTGGAGCTGACTAAAGTAGTCTACTGCAGTAGTTTACCTCCCCCTCCTGCATTAATGTGCAGCTGGGACAGAGACAGGGTGAGGGGCAGTTCACGTCCCTCGGGGTCAGTGGGACTCTGCAGGATGTCGTGCATGGCGTTCCTGCGTCCCGTCCTGCCGGAGGCGATGAAGTCTGCGTACGTGGCCTCAACATCAGACATCGCTCGTGCATCGTCCACACAGCAATACCTGGAAGAAGAGCAGCTGTGACAAAATCCACAACACCTATACACACACCCCTCTAGAGTCCAGCAAATGAACAGTGTGTACCACTAAAAGCTGTGATATAACATTAAAGTTGTGATATTATACATGTCATATTCATAGTTATTATGATACATACTACTTATATGCATGTTACAAATGTTAGTACATTTTCAAATTACTATTTTTCATTTTAATACATTTAAATTTATTTATCTAAATCTTTGTATTGCAAGCACTGAATTACTCTCATCTCATGTCTGAGTACTTCTGATAATCATTCATTTGCACAGCTTCACAGTCTGACAAAGTATCTCATGCTAAAGCAGGCAGCCCGTCCATAGTTAGGCCACAAGTCAAGTGTCAGGTATAAACCCAGGACCTTAACCCATTTGCAATCCCATAATAACTAACAACCAAATGTGTTGTGTCAGTCCTAGTTCAGCATTGTCTTACCTTCAGTGACGGATCTCCCAGTGTTGTAACCCCAAGCTACATTTCTAGGGAGTGACTTCACCCACAAAGCAGCGCGACGGGCCCGACATCACATGAAACGATCCACCAAAACAAACACAACAAAACACAAAAACACCGGAACCGACCACCGTCCACAAGCTAACGATCCAAAGGCTTTACTCTACATTCCGCGGCCAGTCAATGCGTGAAAATCATTTACTAATATTGATCACATCAGTAGGATGGTTTGAAAAGTCCCCAGTCTGCTCTCCATGGCCGCCGCATCTTCCTCCTTCGCGACCAATGAGCGGCCGGCAAACCGCATCTGCGCGCTGATTGGGCAAGAGACACACAGGGATGAGAGGACAGAAGCACCAAGGCTCGTGCTGCATTTGGGATCACCTCGTAAGTCTCATGGAAACGACGTAAATATGTATCTATCTGTCTGTGATGCTGTTGTGTAATGGATGCTATATATACAAAACAGGGAGGGAAATATAAACCTTCGGTAGAGAGTGATTGAAGTTAATTTGTACTTTCAATAGAAACAGTAGAGTGCATTTGCAGACTAATGCAGAGAAGCTTGGCTTTAGCTCGACACATAGAGAGGAAGAGTTCACATTAATTACTTTATCTGTAAGTGTCTATGTGGGCATAGCACAAAATAAAGTAGGTAAGATAAGGGATTGATGAAAATGAATGAAGTAAAATTAAATATAAGAAATATAATAATACAAACTATCGCATCCCCATACAACTATATTCCCACGTTATTTTAAGGCAGCAACTACAATAATATCAGATAGTGTTTACAGTTGTATGACTTTATACACATGTTTTTGTTTATAGCACAGCTATTGAATTTGCAACCTATGGTATCAAGTGGAGCAGTGGAGGTTACAGCATCTAAAATACAGCTTACATTGAGAATACATTTAATTTATCTTTATTCACACTGATTCATGAGTAAATTCTTTCATTGAGTCCAAGAAGTATGAGACCATAATAAGAGGGGCAAAATGGTTAATGAAATCTTTTTTTTGTCCTGGTATTTGCCCTCAGATTAATTATTAATTCAGTATCAACTATATGTCTCCATAAATGCCCACTCTGAATTGAATGACTGCATGTGTTGGTGTTGAGGATTTGCTCTCCTATGGTGACAGGAAATTACATTGCAAACAAGGTAATGCCAGGAGATTACTTTGTAAAATACTTCTTCATACCACAGGATGGCACTATCAGCATGAATAAACATAGCTTTCTGTGCCAAATAATCACCACCACAAATCTGAAAAACAACTCAGATAAGAGAAATGACACCTACTGTTATTTTTAAAGTCAGTCAACAAAGAACTTGTGGCTATATGATTATGACAGTATATTTAATGTAAAACAATGTGAGAGTTTTTCTTGACATTTCCATTTGTTTTGTAAAGACAAAATGAAAAAAAGATTCTAGGAGCACTGGTGCAAAGCTGATGTTATTGGGTTCTTCCCTGTGGGCAGGTCAGTTTCTGGAATAAATAACTGCATGACCTGAGCTCTGCACCCAAAAGTCAGCATTTTCTTCACCTAATGCTGGTTTAGCAGGGGGCTTGAATCTTAGAGGGCTATCACTCAGCTGAAAGTGTGTCTCTGGAACATGGGAGCCGTCCGCCAGCAGCTGTACCATAGTCGGGAAACAAGATATGCTCTTACAGTCCGTTGCCACCAGAACCATCACTAGAATCTTCTCCTGAATGCATACGAAGAGGCAAAGAATCGGGAACTTGGGTAAATGCATAAAGGAGAGTTCTGGGCCGTGGCTGGTGAGGAGATGCATCCAGTCCCAGTGGAGGCTCACCATGTGCCTTCATCTGAGAATAATAGTGCACTGTGTGTATTCTCTCATGAGGTGACTAGATCCACCTTTGCCCTCCTAAACATGTCCCATAACATCTGAAGGAGTGAGACTCCACTCATTGTGAGAGGGACCCCCCATGAGACATTAAGTCTGCAGCACAGTTCTGTACCCCTGGGATGTACACCGCTCTGATAGAGAGCAGGTCTCTGTGTGAAACAGCAGGAGGCTCCTGAATTTTTCCAGCAGCTGAGCCGAATGTACGCCTCGCTGATGGTTGATGTTGATGCTATCTGCTGTCATGTTGTCTGTCCTTACGACAACTTGTCTGTTTGTCAGGAGCAGAGCAAAGTGCTTTAGCATTTTCAGGAGAGGTGGACAGTTCCAGACAGTTTATGTGGAGCGCTGGTGGATTCTCCTAGTTTCCCCCCACAACCTGAGACTCACATCCCTCTCCAGGTGTGTACACACTGACAGGCAGCCTGCAGAGTTAGAGCTAGTGCGCCGTGCACAGCGCGGAGGCAAGCCTTGCAGCAGGGGTGAAGATCTGACAGCAGGATGTAGTCTGTTTGGCAGGTGGGACACGGGCAGACAGCTTTAGAGCGGCTGGACTTCTTCATCTTCTCTTCCTCACTTGTTGATTGCTTGATGCTGAAGAAAATTTGGAAGCAGAATTCAGGTCACACAGTTGATATACACCGCGGGAGTGGACCCCAGGGGGCCTGTGCAAGGCACAAGGTGGCAAAAGAATGCCTTCCTGTCAGTGCATGCATACGTGGATGAAACCAGTAGCAATAGGGTGAAGCCTATATGAAATAGAACAAAGCCTACGAAAACAACAGGTGCAAAAAATGCTATCTGTGTTGACCTTTAAACACCCATGACTCCGGCTCAAACAGTGACCAGTATGAGCGTCTCAGACTGTGTTGCTGTGGAAACATCTTCTTCTCTTTGTACTTGTGGTGCAGGGCTCCAGCAGGACACACTTGGGAAGTTTTAAAATGGAATCTGATTAGAGGCAAAGAGTCGAGATCACCTCACTCCCACCAGCCTCAGAAGCTGCGCAGTGCCACTTTACCTTCAGATCTGTGCTGGTGACAGAAACCACAGAGGTACACCTCACCTATTCACTGGCTGTATGTACTGCTGCGCTGTACCTCTCTGTAACCTTCCTTTATATTTTTCCAGTTGCAGCTCGTCTATCTGCAACTGATGTCCTCACAAAGGGCTGCTCCACACGATCAGCAGACAGGACATGATTACTGGCCCATAAAACCTGCAGAATTATGAAACAAAATAGCTATTAACCATGCATTAATATGCACATGACACTTGCACATGACGTTTGTTTCTGGGTGTTAACAGGTGAGTTTGAGTATAGTAGTTGAATTCATTTTTGGAAAAGTTTGCCGAACCCAAATCTTGGGAGTACTTCAAAAAGGTTACCTCATTCTATCCTATTGAATACTTAACATGTATCTCCTAATAGGATTGTGTTTTTTGCATTATGTTTGTCATGCAGAGGATTCAAGACCCTTCTAATACTGTTATTGTCTTTTTTGTACTAAACCTTGTCAATCATCAATAACCGGCTGTTATACAAGATATATATGTAATCTTCTAGAAAGCACTTTACAAAGTATTTTGGTCCCATCAATTTAAATTAATTTGCCGGTGAGGTGAACATTCAGTTGGGGGATTTGTATGGTTTTAACATTGGGGTTATTATTGCTGATCTTAATTAATCTTGTAGCATTCCTTCAATAAACAATTCTTTATTTGGTTGCTTTGCCACTATTAATATCCCCTATAGCTTCACAAATGTCTTTACTGTTAATAGATCATCTAGTGTTATTTTTTCATTGTGGGACACAGTTAGAACTTGCAGCTGGTCAAGAAATGTTTTCCAAGCTTTTCTATTTTCTGTATGGTCTGATTTGCATAGCAATTATAAAAGTCTCTAAAATGATTACTATTATTACTTATCACTAATGGCTCCATAGTGAAGTTGCCAGATATTAACTTTATACTGTTAACTGCGCTTTTGGCCTGCATCTTCCAGGCCAATAATTGACCTGCATTTTCCCCTTGGTCATAGTATGTATGTTTAGCCAGCATTACACTTTGTCTGTTAAGTTAATTTGTCATAATTAGCTCTCATAACAGATAGATTATGCAATTTTCAGCATCATTATTATGATCATTTTTTATCGCGGCTTTTATAATTTGGTGTTCTAATGTTTGTAATTCTTGGTTGTGCCATTTTGTTTTTGAAATTCTGTAACTAATAATTTCTCTAATTAAATAGTCGATAAACACTTCCCATCTAATTCTGGCTTTAGTTTTGTCATTTGTAATGGAGCATTTTTACATTGTTGTGTTGGAACTTTCGCTCAAGTAAAAGATCTGAATACTTCTTCCACCACTGGTTTTCATGCTTTTACATTCTCCTGTAGGAGCTGAAGAAAAGCTGAGATGATGATAACAAACAATGGATGAAATGCACAGTGCTCAAGACGACAAGACACACAGCATGTTTATCTGAGAGTACAAATAAGCAGCTGTATGGACACACTGGTTTCAACAGTGATCTTTAGCTCCTGTGCTGACAGTGGTGGACATTCATTGAGGATGTATGCTGCAGAGTGGCTCAGTAAAACGTGTAGTGTCTTCCTAGATTATTTCCAATAAACATCAGAGTTTTCACTCTGCAGCTGACAAAGACTCTCTACTCACAGTTTTGTCCCCTCTCTTTGATTTTTACGTGAATGTTAACCTTCAGAGGGAGGAATTTCTTTACATGCTGCTTCTATAGAAGAACCTCAGTGAATAACCAGTCCTGAGTCTACAGAAGAATGATCAGAATTAAGCATCATAGTATTACATGTATCATAATCACATGCTTCTAGTCACACTTCATCTGCAGTAAAAAGGAAACATTTGAAAAGAATGAAAATGTAATATCTATAATTCAATAGGGCAATATTGTATTATCAGATGCATCGGAGTGTTCAAAGTTGTATCATTGTTGAGATAATGACACAATCCAGCAATAAATCAGATACAGTGAACCATAATCAGCTATAGTGGCAATCTGTAATCAAAATGCAAACAAAAGGGTCGTTGCACCAAAAGACACAAGTGGAACCTGCTGTCACTCTCAAAACTGACTGATTTTTAAATACACAGACATAAGATAAGATAAGCCTTTATTCTACTTTCTCTATATATTCTCTATATATACTACATGTTATTTCATCATCTCAGAAATATTTAAATAAAGCAATGCAGTAAAGCCATGTACAACTGGTGAAATAGAATAATAACAACTGACAGACTCACAAAATGCTGATTCTCCATCTAGGTGTAAATGCACGCACAATGAATTAGAACTGATATGCTATTCAATTTGCCAGACCACCACAATTATGGTGTAGAAGTAGGCCAAAATGCAGTGGTGGTTTGCTAATATGATTACATTGTTTGCCATCTTAGTAATTGTGCATGTTGGCACACTAACATTTGCCAATCAGTCAGATTAAGGCTTATGGGAATGTCGTTGGTTTTACAGGTATTTTGTGATAAACCAAAGTGTCAAGGTCAGTTGAAAAGTTATAGCATCAGAACTGTCACAGTCAATCAAGAGGGAGACATGAATGTGTTTACCAAGTTTTATGACAATCCATCCAAGAGTTTTTGAGACATTTCACTCAAAATCATACATGTAAAACTCATGAAGTAAAGTCAGGCATCAAATCAAAGCAAAGCAAAGTCAGTAGGATTCAGCATCTGGGGAACATGAATATCTCCTCCCTTGACTAGCAGCTCTGCTTAATTTGCATTTTGAGCATATTTCTTAATAGTGAATGCAAAGGCCTGGGATCAGATGGGTTCATGCAGATACCTTATCAAGACAGGAACTGCATACTAATACAAGCTGTAAATGGGGTCTATAAGGCAAAAATTACAATCATGTGTGGGAATATATGTTTTAAAAAATGACTGATTTTTTTTTTTTAAACACCTTACTGTCTTAGAATTCACACTGGTTGTAAATGAATAGATGAACAGACAATGGACAGACAAATGAACTGATTTAGCAGGAAGAGTTCACCTTCGATTCTTAGACACATAGACCGATAGGCTCTAGGTCTTGACTTCACAGTCTCTATCCCTTTCTTCTTGTCTCTCTTCCACATGATATCACCGTGCATCAGTGTGATAGGTGGGTGCTGTGTTTGTTGTTATCTTCACTTGCAAAAGCCAGACATAGCACAGCAAAGACAACAAGTCGACCACTGCTAATCACCTCACTACATCACCACTGTCTGCTTTCAATTCAACAGCCAAGGGTTGACATATTCTTTTGTGTTAACATAGGTTTAAATGAGCATATGTTCCTCCCTGCAGCATCATTCTTCACACACGCAAACGCACACACACGCAAACGCACAGACAGTGACACCTGCGAGCAGCTTCTCAACACAACACACATTTCAAACTGATGGACACTGAGCAGCTTCACTGGAGCAGACAAGTGCCTTGCTTAAGGGGACTTCAATTTTTAGATTAGGTCAGATGAAACTTTAATGATCCCTGTGGAGATGTCAGGTCATTAGAGCAGCAGAGGATAGGCAACAGATAAGAATAGCTCAAATGGAGTATACGGCAAGAAACAGCGCAAGGTGAGCATGCTGGGAATGATACAGCAAGGAAAGGGTCTTAAAAATGTGTTTTGTTACTACATAAGTATATGCATATGTTTATAGTGTATAGTCACATTTCAATTGCTGATTCTTCCACCGTTAGAATATGACATTTTAACTGCAGTGTGTGCAAATCATCTGAACATCCAAAGCCATTTCTTGTGCAGCGAAGCAAACAGTGCATGCGAGAACAATGTGTGCAAGATTTAGTTTGCCATTGATGCCACTGACTGTGGCATTTGGAAATAGCTTACAGTTGACTGAGCAAAGAAATGTTAAACAATGAGGAAAATAAAGGAAAGAGAGACAGAAAGAGGGGGAGACAAATATATAGATCGAGCCAGAGATAGAGTCAGAGGATATACAGAGCTCAGCTCAACTGGGTTACACACTTTTTCCAGTCTCCATTTGTGCTCTAACTCCCTCTAGTAAAGGCTCTGTCCTGGTTCAGCATACAGTGTCTGTGCATATATTCTATATTCTATTCTTGTCAATTCAACAAAGGTGGAAGGCTCGGTTTCGCAGCTGGAGGGACACAGAGTATGCTCATATATCATCAGATGCTATGATATATTTAATCTTAACAACAGTGTACATTTGCTTGCTAAAACAGCCATGACTAGATTTTAAAAAGAAAATAGTTAATGGATATTATTTGACTTATTTACCTCGCTGTAGGTGACATACACAGTTGTCCAAAGGTAAGAGTGACTGTCTTCCAACTAAAAATGATCATAGACAGATAGTTGTTTTTTTTTATTTGAGAAATTGCACTTTCCAGTCTTTCAAACTTTGAACTTGAATTTAAATTTAGGTTATCTTATCTTTAGATATTGAGGTTAACATGCTTGCTTTGGCGTAAAGCACATTAGCTTGTCAGCACACCTAACCTTAAGCATACGAATATATTAATCTGACCGTAACCATAATGTTGTGTTGTATCTTATGTTTATGTAATAATAGACAGTGTTTTAATAACACATTAATAAAATGTTGGAAATATACATACAAACTCCCTTTTTAAATGGAATACACACACACATACACACACACAAACTCCCTTTGACTATTTCCAATCAAACATTTTACTTAAAACTGTATTTGCATAAAGCAATCATGTCACTGCTCTGTGTATCAGAGGCTGACAATGACAACTGACTAACAGCCAGACAGAAACCTGCCATACAACACAGAGAGACCTTAAACAACCCTCTTTAGCTTTGAAGCTAATGTCCTCTTATCTACTAACAAGGACTCACATCTTGTCCTTGCACCTTGATTTGCTGAGTGACCTACAAAACATCCACTGGACCAAAATAACTGATAACCTCAGTTTGTAGGCTATAGATGGCTAAGTAGCTACTCAGATATAGCATATTAAACAGCTTAAAAGCTGACTTGCAAAGGTCGAGATTGGTGAGTTTAGATGCTAAAGGGTGTGGTATTTTTTCTTCAACATCAGTAAAAAAGCTACATTTACCAGTGCAAGTTTGTTTAAATGGTTGTCTGTGCCACTGTTACACCAAATTCTGTGACTACTCAGAATCTAATCGGACCAGATTAAGTCTTGCCAAAAATGGCAGCACTATAAAATTTGGATATAGGTTTACAAATATGATATCTGACTTCCACTAGATAAATATCATAGAAAATTTCAATGAAACAAAACCTGTGACATGTCAGATTCTGTGATACTAGAGGATAACTACATGAAAAAGATGTTTAAAAAAAACTGTTCTACTACGAACCCATGCAATAGAGTTTGCATGATAACAGCTATCACTTGTTGGAAGCCTCTTTGTAGTTTGAATTTATTCTTGTCGAACTACTATGGAGGCATTGTGTTTGGGAACACTTATCAAAATAGATTATGAGATAAAGGATGATTTACTAGCAACAAAAATGAAATTTGTATATGGGTGATGGAATCTGAAGAGTCACAGAATTCGGTCTCTGCCGCCTCAACTGTCAATCAAACATGAACACTAACCTTTTCTTTAACTGTTTTCATGAATAGCAAAACATCAATAATACATTTAAGAATCATTTTGACATGAGTTCTGTCTGCAAGAAGTGATGTCTGGATGTGATTTTAGTTGAATTCAATGTTTATTTGTGAAAATCCAAAGCTAATATATGCCCTGATGAGAGCGATTGCTCTGTCCAGCTGCTGCCACTCTGTGGCATTAATCACCCCCCATACTGCGATCCCTCTCATCACCGGTAAGTGTCGCTGCTGACACTGGTACCCAAGTCGTCTGTCGGTCTGTCTGGCAGGGATGGAGGGGGGTGGGATGTTGTATTGTGAAGTGTAGGGAGAGAGAGAGAGAGAGAGAGAGAGAGAGAGAGAGAGAGAGAGTGCACCTCTGCCTCTCTCTCTGCCTCCTCTCCTCTCCTGTGCGCAGCGCTCCGGCCCGGCCGCTCCTTCCTCCCTCAGTCCCTCCCCACAGCTGGCTCTCTGCTGTCGGATGCTGGCTCGCCTTCCTGCCGCCGGACCAAACACTTTCGGAGGGTGGAGATGACCGACTACCTTTTTCGCATGGTCTGAATCTCGGGGAAATTCGCACGTCGGATCGGAGGGGAGTGAAGAGGGAAAAGGAGGCTCTCCATCTCCCCCCCTCACCCCCACCCCCACCCCCCCGGAGGGAATTGATTTTACAGTAAGCAGGCGCAATGACATTCCTCTTTCCTCATTCCTCGTCTCACACCTCCCATCTGTGCAAAATGCATGAGAAAAAATGCCTGAATGTGTGACAGCCTGCCGGGAATATGGCTGCTGTGTTTTTGTTCCGAGTGTGTGCCAGATGTGTGTTTTTGCTATTTCATGTTAGTGTGCCTTTATTATGGTGCGTTTAAGGGTTGCGGTGCGCGGACTGAAAATGGAAAACCCCCCATTTCACTCGTCATCCATCCATCCGAGGCCGGGGTGTGCGGGGGTCGGGGGAGGGGGTAATGTGGGGGTTCAGACTGACTGAAATGTGAGCGGTGTTGGCCCGGTTCTCGCAGGTGACAGCGGGTCCTGGCTGAGAGGCTGCACCGTCTTTGTGTCGCCTGCGCAGGGCCATGCTGGGACGATCAGGATATTCGTCTCCCTCAGCCGTCACCAGGCATGTGAAGTGGATCACCTTGCTGCATGTGCGTGCTCCAGCTCCGGCCTGCCTGCCTGGCTCCATGTTGATCACTAAAACAACACCACAGTGTGTTTCTGATCATCTCCAGGCTGCTTCTCCTCCCCACTGTACACTAATTAATCTCATTCATCACTTTGCCAGGATGACTGTGTTTCAACACGGAGCATCATAATGTTTGCTCGAGTAAATTGTTTGTGGATTTTCGCTCTGTGACCTGTCAGAAACGAGAGCCTGCTCGTGCCTTCTGAATCAGTATCTCCAGTCACTGTGGGTGGCAGTTTATGATGCTTCATTTAAAGTTAACTCCTGTGTTTTCTTCTCATGATCGCACGTCACTCCCAAGATGGAGGAGCTACCCAGCCCTAATAAGAACTTTAATGTGATGGACAGGGGCGTAGCACAGATGCTGGACCCTGTGCAGAGGCATTCTCTATGGGCCCCTCCCTGCATCCATGGCTATTCGGTCTAGTATCTCTGTGGGCTTTCTTCACACGAGGGCTCTGTATATTCAAGCCCATTTATGACCTCAGATCTGTGCTCCAGTGATGGACACTGGGGGGTTGGGCGAAGCCAGAGAGGCGTCTGATTAGACCAGCAGAGCAGATTGTGTCTGACAGTGAAATGTCTTATTAAGTTGCTGTTTATTTCAGATTGACCATCGTGTTTGTGCATGTACAGTATGTTGTAGCAGACGTATTCCATTATGTTGGAGTGGGAAACATGACAGAGATCAGTGGATATGGCAGCAGAAAAATGAGTGGACCATGCTTGGTAGTGATGGTGGTATGTTCATATTTACTGAAGTAGACAATAGAGAACTGAGTTGGCTCTTAACCTCTATATATGTGACCTATGGAACTACCCTTTGGACGAGTGGAGAATCCTGCAGCTTCTAGGATCAGTCCAGTCAAAAAGCATCAGTTGTTTGTACTGACTTCACTTTCAACATGGTTCCTGACCTTTTTGGCCTGTTACCCTTTAAAGGAATAGTTCAACATTTTTGCTTTCTTGCTGAGAGTTACATAAGAAGATTGATACCGCTCTCATATTTGTATACTAAATATGAAGCTACAGCTAGCAGCTGCTTAGCTTAGCTTAGCTTAGCATAGTTAACCTTAGCAAGACTGAAAGTAGGGTAATACAGCTAGTCTGGATTGTCTAAAAGTAATGAAATCTGCCTTCCAGGATGGCTGCTCAATTATGGCAACAATCATAATCATGACTGTTTTGGTCAATGTTGAGATCAGGATCATTTAACTTGATTACTGTTTGACTTTGGAAACACCATACAGTTATGTCTTCTTAACAGTGGATTTCCTCAATCTTTATTTCAATTTATTTTTTAATAATACAACACAGACTTTTAAGACTAGATTTAACATACTATATGTGTATTATAAAGTAATTCTTATTTGGTATGTGAAATGTGAGAAAGGATTGCTGAAATGCAGCTCTCTCATCCTTTTTGGCCGCTATAGGCACCGGTACTGTAACATAGATACATGCACATTATAATCAAAGGGGGTGCTCTCTTGACCGTGTTTTAAGTGGAGTCTAAGCTGCTTGCACGGTGACATCAACGACAGCTTCTTAATTAAAGGAGAGACAAGTGGTTTCTTCTCATCTAACTCACAACAATAAAACAATAGCAGAGTTCTTCAAATGTCAAACTTTTGCATTAAAGCAAAGCAATGTATGCATGTGACCTCTTGTCACAGGTTGCATGGATATATAGGTTGATTAATGTAAATTGTTTAAATTGTGAACCACTGATTTACCACTATCTGGCCCTATAATGCAAAAGAGATATCATTATCAGTGTACAAGCTCTTTTCTCTGGCAGGAGCAGGATCACAGTTTCAACTGCTTGTCTCCAGCATTCATTTGGTCTGCCAGAGTGCACACAAACAGCTTGAGTTTACTGACTGCTACAAGCTAGATGTGCAGCATCTCAGAGACGAGCTCTAAACGCTTAACACACACAGGTGAGAGTGCCAGCCAGTGTTCTCGTCACACAACATTTAACTGATCAAAGAGCCTCTTCTCCCAAATGCTCCAGCATGCGTTCCCGTAACACACTGAACAGCATTACAGGAAGCCAGAAGCCTTCAGAGTACATTCACCTGCTACTCTGGGGCATAATAGAGTAGCCCCCACTCCCCCACCCTTCTCTCCATTTCTCTGCCTAATTGCCAAAGATTCATGGTGGATGGTGGAGTGACCCTATAACTACGTCCCTGGTGAAAAGTCTGAAAAGTGATGCACTCCACCACGGTTCAGAGAAGTGTTAAGAGCGTGTTATCATCCTTCTCCAAAGACTCGCCTCGGCTGCTGCAGCCTCAACAGGCTTCATTAAGTTTTTAGATTAAGAAGATGATACATGTCATGTGGACAAACTCTTAATAACCTTTCACTGAGACAGGTCTGAGGCGTGAGTTGCAGCCCTGTCACAACACCTACCGACTTGTGCAATTCATTTGGAACACATCTTTAATTCAGCTCACAAGACTATAACTAATAGGGGATAGTCAAAATAAAAGCATTCAAAGGCAAAGGATATTTCAGGTTCATTTTTACTTGGGTCTTGTGTTCATAGGTTTGACTGCCATTTCTAGTGGCTATAATAACATTTTTACTCTTCAAAATATTTGCCATGGTTTTTTTGAAGGTAAAACTGAAAATGAGCGCACTAGAATGTCGATATTAATTTGTCATTTCACATGAAAACAATATGCATGCACGGCTACGGCAACATGGTTGGGTCCAAATTGAACCAGAATCTCAACAATTAACTTGTTGTCTTATCATTGCCTAATAGAAAAAAACTATAAGAAATAGGCCAGAGCTGTAATAGCCTGGAATTGTCTGTTAACATTGTAGTAACCTAATTACCACCAAGTGCCTCACATGTGAGTTGTAATGAGGATGTATGCCAGTTAGCAGTGTTTGTCATTACTGAAAAGGTGTTCCAATCAGCACTTTAATGTGTGAGTATTCAAGGTGTTGTGACGATGAGCACAAAATCCGAAGCAGTTACAAAAATTGCTAAATTATTCAATACCTCAAGGATTACAGTGTTAAAAATCAAGAACAAACTGCAGTAAGAAAAAAAGCTACAGCCTCCACTAGCTGAGACCGATACTACAGATACTCTAAATAAAGTATAAAGTATGTAGGGGGTTGACAAATACTTAATTAGTATGAAAGCTTATATGACCCACTTTTGTATCAGCATTAGCATGCTTTAGTAACTTCAAAGTTGAAGTTGTTATGAGTGGTTATGTTAATCCAGCTAACCCCTGTAGAGTTTATGTAAGATTATATGGAAGCAGCAGCTGTATTTAACTGGGGAATTCTTGATGGTGATACGAGTATTAGTAGTACAGCTAATGATTATGGTTAAATCCAGAACATATTTGTAATAATATTTCATAATATTTTCTATGTAGCATGATTATTTCCATGGCCCAAAGCCATTCTATTAGTACTACTAGTACTACAAATAATAATAATAGCAATATACCAGTGATAATTATCAGTATACACAATTTCTCATGTCATTGTTTTATTTTCTTCAAAACAACCACAGTCCTGTGTGAGATGCCTATGTGAATCGGCATCTATTGTCCTAACCCGATAATCTCTGCTGATAACCTTGTTCAGAAAGAGACACGTGGCGATAGAGAGAGAGAGAGAGTGAGAGAGAGACTATGTGTTGCCAGGTCATTGTATTCTAATCATGGCAGCATCTGATTCATATCACAGCTGGCGCCCCCCCTCCCTTCAGTCAGTAGATGGGGAAGATAGGTTGCCTGGTCAACAACCTCTTTATTCCTTGAACCGTTCAGAGCAGAAACGCAGCAGGAGATGCAAAAAGCAGGACGAGTCCCTGCCATGCCATCATGGCCCACATTTACTTGCAAGGCACAATAATATCAATAAAATGTTTTTATGTAGCATATTTGAAAACAACATTATGAATTGCTTTGACGTATTGATGAAAAGAACAGTAACATATGGTTAAAAAGAAACACTTGTCAGAGTAAAATAATTGAAAATTGAAAACAATATGCCTCAAAAACAAAAATGGAGGAATTTAGCAGCACTTGGAAAACAAATTAAAACCTATGTGTCATGTTTATTTCTTATTTCAAAGTTATCCACACTGTCTTAGAGTTTTAAGTCAGTGGTTAACATACAGTTTAAGGCCTCTCTCTTCAGTCTGTTCAGTGCAGTCTCATGTCATGTACTGGGCTTTAGAGCTAGGTCACTGTATATTTACTGCTACCACGGTAGCGATGAATGATGCTGAACAGCTGTGTCTGCTTTGTGCAACCCTTTGTTGACCTCTCCATGACCTTAGATATGGTCAATCCCTTAATCTTATATAAACTGCCCACTGTTGGAATTGACTGTATAACTTTATAATGTAGTGGGTGCCTACTGATGATACACGTTCTGATATTTTGAGTCTTAGTTTAGGGGTCCCTCAGTATTTGGTTGTAATTCACTCTGGTTTTTAATGTAAGTTAATTACATCACATTTGCAAATTAACACATTTGCAGATGATACTAACCTTACTCTTTCAAAATTTACAACATTATTTTGGTCAAACTTTTGTTGAATCTGTCTGACACTGTATTCTAGGGATGTGAGAATCTTCATGATTAGTCAAAGCTTTATAAGTGCCTTTAACTGGGAAGGATGTGGTCTGGAGCACATGGTTCAAACAAACAACAGAACATGTGTGGTACCCCTGACAAGGCATAAGATTAAGTCGCAGGTCTGTAATGGGATGCAAACTCTGGTCTTTTGCATCAAACTCAGAAGCACTGCACACCTCGCTGAATAAGGCGCATACGACTTTCAGCTTTCAGAATGAAGTGAAACCAGGCTATTTGACCATCCAGATGAAGGACTAAATCTTGACTGCATCTAAGTGAAGTCACAGATGGAGGCCTAACAGTACTATTGTTGACCCTCACTATATACACAGTGTATTGATACCTACAGCTGTGATCAGGTGCAGAAATCAGGTGACCAAATGACCTCCAAACATTTCCTCTCTCTGCAGCTTCTACTTGTGGGTCCGACTGGTTCACTAATGGATGATGACAAATAACAGCTGCACTTTGCTTCCCTGTCTCAGGCACTGAGTGGTTTTCCCTCTTCTCCTCTGCCCTAAGAGGAGAGAGGAGCAGAGCAGGAGCTATGGAGAGGGTAATGGCTGTTTGTCGGACACATCATTTTGTCACTTGAGTTTTGTTCATTTCACTCGATGGTTGAGTGTGCACTTTGCAGCCGGAAAACTCTACTTGCAAAAACGCTTTGCGCCTATATTTACTATGGCAACTATTTGGTTGTGCATCAAGCAGACACTCGAGTAAAAATGTGACCATATCTGTATTACTGTGCTCGGTTGAATAATATTACTTTGTTCAATTCATCAATCAAAAAATATATGGAATAAGCCTCAGCTTGCTCAGCCAAAAGAACACCACGTTATTTTTTTAATCACTGCAGCACATTAGCAAATTAATGAGTAATGGATAAATGAGAGGCATCTTTCATCTCTGTGTTAAGCCAAGTTCAGGCCAGAGCTGTCATCATTGTTTCAGCGAGTCCACCATCCTCTCAGTGTCTGGCAAAGCTCAGACCCCGCGTGTCCCTCTGCACCGAGGGAGACAATAATACTCCTCCTAATCCACCTCTCACTGCATTGCTCACACAATCAATCCCCCGTGGAGTGGGACGTAGCCAAGTTGTTTGTTGCCAAGTTGTGGTTGCCGTGGCAACAGGGACTCGGGTTTGCCGTGATGTCAGCCAGGTGCGTCGTGGCAGTTTGGGCTCTAACAAGGACGACCCTTGTTGGGGATAATGAGCAAGACGCCGCTGTCATTTCAGTGACTCTTTCTGTGTATGAGGAGAGGTCAGCGAGGGGCGACTCCCAATTAGCTTGGAGTGTGGGAGTGGGTGGGTGGGAGTGGGATGGATGAGTTTTCCCTTTCTGGTGGACAAATGTGCAAATGCAATATGTGCAGCAAATATTAAACATGAGTGGCATATGCAGCCTATTCATAAACAAGTGAATGGTCATTGAAATGGTTAGTTTCACAATGAAACACCTAGAAATGGCTGAGTGCTGTTTGAAATTTTAATATACTAGTATAATACCCGAGTGTCAGTACCAGCACCACAATTATACTTTTAAAAAAAATACCTTACTTAACAAATCTTTTTTTTGTCTTTAAGCATCAGAAGCCAAACTAGAAAAAAGCAGTATATGTCTGACTAAAGCTGCAGAACACCACAACAAGCTGACCAGAAACACACATATTGGACACATGGCCTTGAAGTTGATGTGGCTCATTGTTAGAAATGAGTTCATTCTTTCTTTTGTTGCTGGTAACTTTTTCTGTCTGTTGTGGTGTGCGGCAGGTAGTGTTTATCAGAGCTGTGACTAAAAACAACTGCTTGCTGTGGCTGGAAACAAGTCTGTGGAAGCCAAAGATTGCAGAAAGAAAAGGAAAACAATAAGTTAAAATGCTCTGTAGCGCTGTGAAGAACTCTGTGGGTTCATCACCGCAAGTGACACCATTAACATTACACACTGTTATGATTCATATTTAAAAGAGAGAGAGAGAAAAAAAAACAAGACTATGAATTTGTCCAGGCATCTGTTTGTCCAGCCTTTTTCACAGTTCTTTCTGTGTCATACATTTTTGGCCAATAACAAAAGTATTGAACAATATAATTTAATCTAATCCCACTTGTTTGTTTCTTTCTTTTCACTATTTTTGTGAGTAGGTCTGCTAGAAAAGCAAATACTGAATTTGAAGAAATTGAGTTGGGGTGTGGCAAACAACCAAGGCTGCTCAACATATAGTATATAGCAGTACAGTAATATAATCAGAATGTGTTTATGTCCAAAGTACCTAATTAACTTAGTTGTCGCTTTCAGTACAGCCAGGACAGTACAGTAAAACAATGAGCCAGAGAACTGATCAGTCCTCTGTCCAGCTGGTAGATTGTTAACTATAATGTAGTTACTGAATTTTAAATCCCTAATGATGCTGATTACTGAAATAAAAGTAATCACTATATAGTAATCTACTGCCCAACACAGTACACAAATACCTGATACACAGCTTCACATTTGAAGTTGCTTGTGGTCAGTTTTTTTTACATGGTACAGTATTAGAATGTTCAATTAAAGAATATATTCTTTTTGTTATTTAATACCTCAGCAATTGGCTTTTTTGTTTTTTTACATTGTAGTGGTCTTAGATTATTTCAAATCAAATACTAGCAACAGCCATCAAGGCGTGATCTTAAAGCTCTAAATTCAATGCAGAATAAAAATGCCAGATAACAGAACCTTCTATTCTTCCCAATCAATGCCTCATTTGTTTTAGGGTTTATACATCCTTGCTTATTTCCTGCCCTTTATTTACCCTTCGTGATTTAACTGGACTGACAAAGACACATTAGGTACCAGAGCTTTTAGAGCTATTTACCTGCTCACTCAAGCTATTTCACTGAAAAAAGCTGGTTGTCCTTTTATTTTGTATGCCTGAATGTAAGTGTGACTTTGCGTGCCCTTGTCTTTTTGCATGTGTGTGTGTGTTTTTGACGGGGTGGGCGTTGGAGGACTGGCTGCAGCCTAACTCTTTGTTCTGGCATGCCTTTAGCGTTTATGAACTCGTATGTGTAAGTGGACCTTACGTAATTACAAACTAGCTTCTTCTCCATAATGCGGCTGACAGAGGGCCATTATGTCCCACAGAGCTTTTGGAGCTGTGAAGTTATTAAAAAAAAAAAAAAAAAGACAGATTGTGGTGGTCAAACACCCATTCATCACTTATCACCTTGATGAGAACAATTCTCACTCTGCTTTGTTTTAATGTCTGGGTTCTTTGGATATGGCAGAGGATGAATTCGTCCAGATTTTCACCTGGGTGTGAAATAAATTTTTTTGAATAGGCATTTTTTGCCCCCTTGTCATTTTTTGTCCTTTTGGTGTCCAGTTTAGTAAAACAACACATTGTGCTTCATATTGGCATATAAATGCTGATATTGCACATCCAAGACTTGTCTAACCTTTCCCAGTGATTTTGTGAAACTGTTATTTTCTTCTCTTTATCCTCAGCCCCCCACCCTCCTTGGCGCCATTGTTTCTTTTCTTTTTTTTTACTCTGTTGGTTGTTTAATATTTTGCTGACATGGTGGTTTGTGTGGGATCTGTTGCAGAATGCATGGTGTCAGTGTACTCTTTTGCTTTAGGCTGTGTCCTTGATTGTTTCTGACCAAAAACGCTTACATTTTTCAAACCCTAAATGCACTTTAAAAAAATGTACCTGATGTGGAAATTGTGACAAAGTGACCGCTCAAACAATTACATTATGAAGAGAGTGAAAAGAAATAAAAAAGGACAAGAAAAACTGGGAGTGGGTGCTATCTTTTCTCTTTCAGACAGTTTTTATTTCATAAGCATTTTTTAAAAATTTAAAGGGCGTTTGGGTGCCCCGAGCCCTCATTTATTGCTAACCCTGTGCAAGCATTTGCTTGCTTGCAGGTTTTGTTTAAGTGGGGTGTGCACACACACACACACACATATACACAATATGTGTGTGTGTGTGTGTGTGCGCACGTGCAGTAGAGGAAGTGGCGTCAGGCCAGCGTAGCCCAGCTTTGTCTGGCTTTAATGCCCCTTCTTTCGTTGTACTCACATCCAGCCAGGACCCTGACAGCAACTAATCTCCTCTTTATCTTAAAGGTTTGCTCAGCACTTTGGCGTCCCATTCAGACGGGTGCAAACCAAAGATTTCGGGCAGCCACGCGGCACTCCCAGTTGACTGCTCTGCTGTGTCCATCAGTTTAGCTCCAACGTAGCTGTAGTAGAGTTTTCAGACGTGCAGCCATAAGATTCTCATTGGTCATTTTAGTCCATTGTGGTATTTTTCCAGAAGCGAATATGCCTTTGCATTTGTCTGTGGATGGGTGCAAGTGACTCTGTTGCCAGTCCAGAACAAGACTTCAGGCTTTAGGTATTTTCCTTTGAATATAGTTGACAGCACTAGATGAATCTTAAAGGTGATCCTCATCATCCACATGTAGGTCAACATTTCCACTTATCCAGTGAATCACCTCAACATCTTCCACATGACCTGGAACAAAATGTACAGGCATTCATTGTTTTCAGATGATGACTTCTAGTAAGTTTGGTGATTTCTTGACTTTTCCTCTAGCGCCACCATCATGTTGACATTTATATTGGGGTGAAATATCTAGACAGCTGTTGGATGGATAGTGATGAATTTCACTACAGACATTTATGTTCCACACAGGATGAACTGCACTAACTTTGGTGACCTCTTAACTTGTGACATCATCAGGTCAAAATATGTCTGGCAAAATGAATGACATGGCTCTACTTTATGGTCATTGCTAATTAGGAAATATTAGCATGTTAACAAACTAAATTAAAAACATGTGTAGGCAATGTCAGCATTTAACTCAAAGCGGCTGCTACTGTCGACTCATGTTCAGACATACGCAGACACAATGTGGTCATTTCTGCCAATGAAAGGTCATCGTGCTTTATTGTCACATTTGTCTAGCAAATGAATTGTGTTGTTTTTGCATGTGTGTGTCCATTAACCTTAACAACAGAGTCATCCTTTGTTCACATTCGGGCACCACAATAGCCAGGATGAGATCATGAGTTAGAAAACATTAGGACCTTTTGTGACTGAAGAAGATATGAGTCATCCAATCCATTGTTGATCCGTCAAACAACACCAGCAATCAGTGACCTGTCAAACAATAAAAAAAAAAACCCTGCCAACGATAAAAACATTTTTGTCTAGGATAAAGAAAACAGTTCTTTTGGATTATGTCTGTGAAGCTTCTTGGATGAGAAGTGACACATCTTCAAGCATCTACAACAAAGTCCAGTTGCCATCCATTCAACCCTTTTTTGAATGCCTGTGAATTATGTTTTTTTTTTTCATATGCTAAAACCTCAACAGAGCCAATTATCTGCAAAGGTCTTGTTATTAGAAATTTAGACAGAAAATAAGCTGTGCAAATAATGAGGATGTTGTGTCCAGCCTGTGAAATTACATTTGGATCAGGAGGCCACGCCCATGCTGTTTGTGCACTGCTCTGGATTGCTTGGGATTAGCTGAAAGGATTGCTGCCATTGATCAGCCCGGCTGGGGCTATACACACAGATGTGATCAATAAAAACCCACCTGAAACTCCTAATTCATCTTTATTCAGTATATCAGTGGTGTATTGTCCTCCTTACATTTGCACCATGATTATATTTAACCTGGAGTCCTTGCAGAAACTCATTAGAATACAGATTGAACTTGTTGAAGTTATTAATCGTCAGTTCATCCGGGACAAAGAAATGATTGAGGTATTTTAATCAGCTTTGATGTCAGAAAGCAAACAGGACATTTACACTTGGGACACTGAACGCGATGGAAATGAAATGAAATCAAAGATACTTGTGCTTTTTATAACTGGTGTGAATCAACTATCGGACACTCTCTATCAGCCATGTGGGACTTTTTTGGGTGTTTTATAAGCAGACCTAGTCAGGCAAAGACGGCGCCGGCATTTGGCAGCTGCTGATTGAAACACACACACACACAGAATGAGCTCCAGAACATAGCTCAAAGGAAATATTTTCTCTCAGACCTTTTAACTTTGACTAATACGGATTTGTCAGGTTGAGCCGAGCGTCGCGCTGATGACTAAGCATTGTGTCTGACTGAGAGATGAAGAGACTCTGCAGTTTATTGGCTAAGGGTCAAATCCCTCAGAGATTTTCACTCAGCTGGCTAACGTACTGCACTCCATGTGCTCAAGTATAAGGCTGGGAATTCCTTATTTGCTCTCCTCTCAGCTGCTGTAGTAAAATAACAGTGCGTCCTCACTTAGCCTTCAGGCTAATTTAATGAATCGCATTGATTTGTTGCAGTGAAATAACACGGTGTCATCGGTTAACTCGCTTTTCGGTTTAATTAATGGAAGACATTGATCAGACAATGATAAGCTGGATGCATGTGTGGCTGCACTGCTTGACCTTTTTAATGTAGGCCCGGACATGTGTGACTCCTTTTCTCCTTGCGGCTCTTCAATTCATATTTATCAGATTAATACACAGCTTATTATTTACACAAGGAGTCATGTTGCATTTAGGTATGTGTTTCTCGACAGTATTGCACATGACTCTGGTTGCAGTCAGGTCTATCGTGGTGATAAAAAACAAACAAACAAATGTATACCTATGCTCAGTTATCTAACCTTATCATGGGCCATGAGTTCTGTGATGGAGGAGATCCATGTGTATCAAATATCATGCTAACAGTACTGCAAGGCTTTGATGGTGATCTGTCTAATAGTTGTCAAGACATTTGAAATTAATGACAAATCAGAGCAACTTATGTATGTTTTTTGTTACTGATGGAAGAAACCCCATATTTATTTTTATTTAGTGCCTTAAAAAAATCACTGGAGCACAAATGAATTTGAAGCACAGTTCCAAGTTAGAGCCTTTCTGTCTTCTCAATCACCTGAGCGGCATCTCAAGTCGTTTCTTTCTTTTCTCTCTTCTTTTTTCCTCTCATATTTTTTTCTTAAAATTTCAACTCGGTTCCTCCTTATAAGCTCACTGAAGCACTGAGGTACATAAACTCGACAGTTAATAAAAACATAAACCCTGGCCTAGGTCTTATGTGGACAGATTATTATTTGAAACTGCATGTTTCAAATAATGTCACGTGTCCACCCTCTGAACTCAGATTCATTTGTCTGCCTTATTAAAGCAACTCCAGACAGTGCCTTTGGCTGCTTACTCTAACACGGAGGCTGCTTTTGTGTTTTCTCCCATGCAGATGAGTGGTTGGTTGATTGATAGCCGCTCCTTCTTTAATAGGTGCTGCACTACAGTGAATTAGCATTTTAATATTCAAATTAAACAGGACTATATAAAGTCACTGTTTTTTCCTGCACAGTTACAACAAATGCTGCGTGCTTCTTTTTTCAACTTGAACTGCCCTACATATGGGGATCTATCCCCTGCCACTTGAAACACGACGCTTAGGCCTGGCCTCTTAGGTTAAAGCATGGAGAGCACAGGAGAGGAGAGATTATTAGACAGCAGTGAGGGGAGTGAGGAAGTGGAAACAAGTGCAGAAGGAGGCAAGAAGAGGCTTCATGTATCTACGCAGTGACTGTGGGAGCCAGTGACACATGAAATATAAGAGACAGCAGCACTCTCCACTATTTATAGCTTCCGCAAGAGAGGAAGAGAAAGGTAGAAAAAGCGGCCACACCACATACACTCCAGGGCAGAGTTGGCATCATTTTGTCATTTGCTAAAGAGGAATTGCATCCCAGTTTTTAGAATGCACATGAGTCAGGGCAACGCCATCGGACAGGCCCGTCCGTGTATTCAAACCCCATCCATAGCAGAGGAGCTAAATAAGTTTCTGGCCATCAGTTTTTTAACTCACAGGACTAAACAGATGCTCAGGGGAAGAGCTGGTCGCGGCTTTGTGTCGTTGCTTTGTGACAATTCAAACCCATCTGCAGCTCAGATGGGTTTTGCACAAACTGCTAAAAATGTATCAGTGCTGCTGGGAAGGCAAGAGCGTGTCCTGTTCTGCTGAAGATAAATCCAAGAAGGAGGCAAGTCAAAGAGAGGCACACAACTCAAAGAATCTGTTATGTTATGTCATGTTTAGATGAAGGTTTGACCTGTGAGTAAGAATGAAAAGAGGCAGGAAATTGTAGTTTTGTTTTTGTTGTAGTGGTTTGTCATACACTAGAAATAGATAGCCACTACTGCTGCTTAATTAATAAGGGTTAAATAATAACCCTTATTAATTATAAGAGGACACTCGTCATTAGACATTATCCACTACAGTGCGCTTCTGATGTAAGATGATTTAGATTGATGCCATCCTGAATTGCATAACACGCCAGCACTGTCAGGCCAAAGAAGCCTCAGGACGTCAGATCACCAGAATTGGAGGAAGAATCTGATTTTGATGCAAGATACGGAAAGAGCCTGGCCGACCGCATTTACATCAGCTATGAAATATGGAAAGTCCATCCTCCTTATTTTCCAAAGACAAAAAAAAGCACAACTTTTGCAGTTGAGAAAATGCTGAAGAAGCACAGCTGATCTTTGTGAGCGCTTTTGAACTGCTCTTTGCTTCTTGACATTTCATTTATTCTCACAGTGTCCTGACTTGCATCACGCTGTCCAAACCACAGCCATATCAGCTGTTTGATGTTGCTGTTCTCATGCTTGGACTGGAGCTTTAGCCACGGTCCAGGGCAGAAGCCGCAGGCAGTTGCACCTCTTTGATGCTGCCCTCCATAAGCAATTTCACCAGTGATGTCATTTCTTCTGAGAAAAGCCCTTCAAAGTAGGGCTGATGTATTATGCATGACGCTACAGTAGCTAGCCAGTGTGCTTGTAGTGCTCTGGGGTGGTAATGGTGATGCTCGCAGTGCTGAGAATAGCAATGGGAAGCCTTTGTACTATAGGCTGAATTTGTCTATGGTCGACATTTTTCTTCCCTCTATGTATGTTCTGTTAAGTTATGCATTAGTGCAATGCTGTCATTGTGCGAACACAGTACAGAGATATCAGTGGACTGTTCTTATATTGGAGGAGCAGAGACTGAATACTGCATTTTGAGAGTATACAATCAAACATCAAAAAAAAAGTTCTGTATTCCAAGTTTTGAGATTGTATGAAAGACTGGAGGAGACACACAAAGGAATCCTCTTTTCATGAGATGATGAAATAAGCATTTTGGGATCTCAACACAGCAATCTTTGTTTTGAAGAATAGAAGAAAAGAAAGTACTTTTGTCATAATCTGTCAAAAGATTATTTTCAAAAGAAAATGCTTTTGACAGATTATGAAAATATCGCAGAATAATTACTTGGTGCGTCAGGATAATAAAATAGTGACATTTATAAAGAAAAAATAAATTTAAAGATTTATTTTCTATCTGCAGAAAACAAGTAAACAAAAAACAAGCTTGACTAGATCAACAGAAAAAAAAACAATAAATAATTTCTGTCCTTTCCCTCTCTTGCCTTTCGCAAAACATAATACAACTCATCGATATTGATTATTGGTTACAAAATAATAAGTAAATAAATACATTTACGGATTTGTGAATTTCCCCACTGTGGGACGAATAAAGGCTTATCTTATTTTTTTTCTCACTGTATTTGAAGAAGTGATATTTTGCTCCTTTCATATTTTGTCTCCATTTTTCTATTACCTTGACTGTGAAATTGACCAGATGTTTAGAGATTGAAAAGCAGATCTTCAGTCTTGTGAAATTTTCTGGAATCTTAAAATCAACTGTCCACATGCTGATGAGTTCACTGATTGTCAGCGAGTGGTGGGACGTAAGCTGAAGAATATTCTGCGCTTATATACGGCTAAGGTAGAAAGGACAGGGGATGAATCCTGAATTCATGAATCCTGAATGATGATCACCTGACTCTTCTTCCAGCAGCACCAGTAGCTTGATCACCAGACTCACACTTATCAACCAGTTTGCACCATTAATCAATTGATTGCTTGGTTTTGTAAAAAAAAAAAAAATCAGAAAACCTTCAGTCATGTTAACTTGCTATGCAATGTGTTTTTTCGTTGTTACCCATCATGCATGAGTTGAAGGGGTTAAAACCAGTACACCTTTCCTCTTATTATGCAACACACTTATGTTTTATAGCCGTGATGCATCTTCCTTGAAACTTGGGAATTGGACCCCCTCTGTAAATACAACTTTGCCCCACATATTTACTTCATTGATGAACATGTAAACCCTCAGGAGTTTAGTTCTAACAAACGCTCCGGCAGCTTTTGTTTTTCCCGACAAAACGCAGCAGTTTGTCCAACCCAGTTAGCTTTGAAGTGTCTCAACCAGTAACTTTCATTCCCGAATCCTCCTGTTCACAAACAGCTTTTTCGCAACGCGGCGTTTTCTGTCATCGAGCAGTTTGAATTCCTTTGTGGGTGGATGAGGGCAGCGTGAGTTTTAATTTGCCTTTGCGCTGTGTTTATCACAGCTGTTGTAACCTCTGCAATTATACCATGTGGTGAAGCCGCTGGCGAACGTAGCTCACCCAGAGGATCTGTGGAAAATATGTATAATTCATGATGCTGATCGTATTTTTAGCTGCTTGTTGTTTGGAGACGTTAAACAAGGGCTACTTTGTATTGAAGATGAGGATCTACTCCTTGAGTGAACAGTTTGTTTTCCTCCTCTTTTAACTTTCGACCACTGGGAGGTTGCGCTGAAAAAGGTGGAGCCATGGGTTTTTCTTTATTTTTTTTCCTCAGGTTCCCCCTTCTGTATTTTCAAAGGTAAGAAAAATCAACATCAGCGCTCAAGTTAATGTCATTCTTCAGTCTTATTTAATTCAGATTTTTCTTTCAAGCTAAAACACTGAGCTCTACAAAGCAGTGCCATTCCAGTGAGTTCCATTACACTACATAAAAAATTTAATGTCTTAAGCTCTGAATTGCCCACATTTTGCCGTTCGTTAGAGTGGCATAATTTATCCGGGAAAGCTAGGAGTGCGTCTTTTCATTTTAGATTGGAGACGACTGACTCCATGATGTTTGAGTCATGAGAAGCTGATCTTTATGAGCGCTAATCAGACGTCTGCTCAGTGTATGCAAAACGATTCACTTTACTGTTGAAGACTTTGTGCCTGTGAAAGGTGGATACCAGTGTGTGTTTGTGTGTGTGTGTGTGAGAGAGATTCTGAATGTGATTTGAGCATTTTATCAACTACAGTTGGAATCTTGGTGAACCCTCTGTATCTCTCTCTCTCTCTTCCTCTGTGTGTGTGTGTGTGTGTGTGTGTGTGTGTGTGTATGTGTGTATTCATCAATAAGAGCACATGAGCATTGACCTGCAGTATGTAGAGGTCAGTTATGTTGCTTGTGTGTTGAAGGTCACGCTCCTCTCTCTCTCTCTCTCTCTCTCTCTCTCTCTCTCTCTCTCCCTGAGTGCTTCTATGTTGCTGGCCCATCAATTTGCCAGCAGGGGTCTCCCATGGCAACTCAACACTCTCAGCCAATCACAGTGAAGCTCTTTGGCCACTGTCCATGACTTGTTTCTCAACCTAGGGGTTAGGGCCAAGGGTCAGTGTCATTTTTGATAACCATCAATAATTTTTTTTCCAGTTCAAATCTAAAGCTTTAAAAATTGCTCTTTAAGCTTTAAACTGCCATTTTAAATCTGCAGTTCATAAAAGTGCAAAAACTACATTCAAGTCTTGTGTCTTATCTGATGGGCAAAAGTATGTGGACACCAAACGTTACACCCAAATGTGATCGTTTAAGCTCTCGTTCCAAAACCATGGGTATTAATCTGCTGCCAGAGCCACCAGCTTCTGGGAAAGCTTTCCACAAGATGTTGGCTCCCATTCAGCCACAGGAGTATTACCAGTGCATGTCCACTGCATGTCAATCCATAGCATTCCAGTTGCACCACAACCATCTTGGCTCCACTGCAGTTCCAATGCCCACTGTAAAGGCCTGGACACACCGGGGCTTAAAACAGCGAAATCTCTGCTTCAGTATAGTGGAAGACATACATTCAAAAGTCACTTATTGCTTTAAAAATATTACCTGGATGAATGCATACTCAGCAGGCTAATAAAATGATTTCATCATGTGGCTTTTCTAGACTTTCCAAGTGTCATCAGACCAAATGGATCAAATTCTGATAGTGAAATGAGTCATTGCATATGGGTTGTGGCGCATAACAAAATGTATATTCACCATTTTTACAGCTTCTTCTTTCACAATGTAAGTCTATGGGAATATGTCACTTTTGGACCTGTGTGCCTTGCATGATGTTTTAATTACACGGTCTGGCCACTATATCAAATTGGCTTCAAAGCCGGTGCACTTCCTGGGAGCTTGGTTAAAACTCTGTGCAGGCCACTGAACTTCTTCCTCACCACACTGTGAAAATGATTTCTTTATGGGCCTGACTTTGTGCAGAAGGGGCACTGTCATGTTGAAATGGGAACTTCCGCCCCCAAACTGGTGCCACAAAGACGGTCTAATTTAAAATATCATTCTATGTTGAAAAACAGACCCATACCTAAACAAAGATCCATTGTCCACATACTTTTGGCCACATAGTGTATATACCCATTATCAACTGCCCTTAGTCTGCTGATGTGATTGTCCTCATTTCATTTGTGTCAGTCAGCTGATGTGCATTATCCTTAACTGTTCTGTAACAAGATTATTCAGCCTAATGAACACAGACCAGTCAGAGAGTGATAATTAGATAAACTGCAGGAGGTTCTCTCTGTCATACAAGCTTGTGTCATCAAATGACTCCAATGCAAGTAATGTGTGATATGATTTTTTTCTAAATTGATTTTTTATTCAGACAGTCTGAATGAAAAAAATAACATAAAATAAGTTTTTACAAGTTTTCTACACTAAAAAGATGACCTTCAAAGAACTTCCAGCTGAAATATTACACCCAGATTCATCAATATGCCTCAGCTCTCTCAGTCCCAGGATCAACACACATCCTGGGGATAAACCTGCAATGGAGATTTGCATTGATATGACAGTGGTTTGAAAATGCTTTCCTCAGGATTTCTTCACTTGACAAGATCATGAGTAAAAGATGAGGCTTGTGTGATTGAAATTTTTGACCAGTTCCATGTCTTAACTCTAAGCATGCAGACTTTTCAGTCAAATGATGACCTCAGCTGCACCAAATGAAAAATTAAACTGCCTGCCTCATTAAATTGATTTCTATGTGTGGGAACCCTTCTCACCAAAAGCATGTCCTCACAAGTACAATAGCATAAGGAGTGGAGACCTAGACTGCACTTCACATCCACTGTATTTATATATAAGCATTCTGTTATAGTTTATTGTAAACACTTTGGCAAATGTAATGTCCAATAAAGCTCCATTTAGATTTGAGTAGTGCCATTTTTCACAACATGGCATGGTGAAGCTGTTCAATATTATAAAAAAAAAAAAAAAATGGGTAAGGCCTTCCTTTCTAGCAGTGATGACAAGATGGGGAGGGTGTCATTCTCATCATGTTCATCTTGTGCCACATGGATGACATATTATATTTGTTGACATTGACAGAGCTGCTGCAAGAGAAAGATTACATATGAATGCACAAAGATGGAAACCAAAAAAGGGGGCAGTAAACCTAAGATACATTGAATATACAGGTGGTGTCAGTGTCAGAAATAGTACATGGACACGGTTTTAATGGCTTAAAGAAATTCAACAATGCTCCTAGGGCCAAATATAGCATGGCAAAAAAATTGAATCTGGGCATGGACTGAGAAAATATTCATGCAATTGACCAGTACTGGATGCCACAACAAAATAATTAGATGTCAAATTAGTAGAAAATAAATACATATAAATAATTATACCTTATGAGATGCTTCCACAAACTGTGACTCATCAGAACAGAAATGCTTAATGAGATGAACTGACATGTTACCAAGCCCAACGTTGGCACATTTGCAGGCTTCTCACACAGTATAAAGCAAAAAAACAAAAACAAAACAAAATCCAACAATCTAATAATGGTGTATTTATTTATTATAATTATATCCACTTCTCTCCTGGTCAAATTTTTTCTTTCATTTTTCATGTCCAGAAAGTTGTGCTCATACTGCGCTGTGCTGATGGTTGCAGCTTTAACTTTCTTTAACTGAGGTTGTATGTTACTGTAATTGACAGGAACTACCTGTTAGGCTTATGTTATGTTAGGTTTATTTCTTATGCATTTCTGCTAGACTACATGCTTTGTGGCCTCTCACAGGTCAGTCCAGTCAGTGACTTGTGTCTGTTAGTAAGTTAGGTAGACCACTATGTGCCAATATGAGGGGCCATCCTGTATCCCTTTCCCAGATGTTTTGTTTTGGGGTGCCCAAACATTTGCCTGGTTGCCTCTCTTGAAGGCTGCTTTATTTATGTCAAAGAGATAGAATGGGAGATTGTTGGAAATGAGGAGGAAAGACAATAGGACTGGACTTGACTTGACTTCGGGACAGAGTCGAGCATAACTTGCGCGCAGGTGCGCATGCGCGGTGAAAATAGACGATGCGCAGCAGAAAACACGAAGGTAAGCGATTTTGCCTGCCAACATTTTTGGACATGTTTATTTACTGGAGTAGGGTTTTCTCCACACATCTCTAATAACGTAGCAATCATGTTGACTAGTGTGTTCATTAATTAGTAGCTGCTAAATTCCTTTCTAGATAACATTTCCCCCATGTTAGCAAGACGTTAACTCTTGCTAGCTTAATTTGCAACTAGCTGACATTAGCCTATTTCTCTGGTTTTAGGATTTGCTGTCATTCTTCAAAATGTCCAAGAAACAAGCCACGTTAAGTAATTACTTTGGCGTTCAACCACCTAAAAAGAAACGACATAACGAATTGGATTTTTGCATGGCTTCAGGAGATAAACTGAGGACAGATGACAAGTGGACTGAGATGTGGTGATGATATGCCGCGACAGTCCCAATCTCGCGGATAGAAGCAGCGCGTTTTACACATTTCTTTTTTGGCCAACATGCTGGACACTGGAAAGAGTTTTGCAGTTCACCTCCCTCAGGTTCCAGCAAGAGAATTTGACAGCTGACACTTCTGCTTGACAGTGAGGGCAAGTACAGGAAAGAGACTGTTTCAAATGCTGATGCAGACAAGGATAAGATTGATGATTGAGAGGTCTCATTCAGGACTTTGAAAACAGATATGAATCTCTCAAGTCATTTATTTTAAAATTTTTCATCTTTCAACTTGGTCTCAAGAAATGCAAGGCTTGCACAGTTTTGGCAACACAACACTTGGTAACATAATTCAGAACTATGAAGCCTGCTTGTCTGTTGACAGAGACACTGACTCACTGTAAGAGAATGGATGTGTTTGAAGCAAGCAGGAAAATGTCTGGCCGCTACCTCTGTGAATGACTTGGTCAACACAGTGTAGACATGCATTCCAGATATTTACACCAACATTCAGAAAGTCCTTGTGTTGTCATTCACGCTGCCACTGAGTAGTGCTGCATGTGAGAAGAGATTTTCATGTCTCAATGTAATCAAAAGCAAGTGCAGATCCCGCTTGTCAGATTCTCAACTGTCATCTCTGATGCACATTCACTTGTCTAAGATGACAACAGAGACTTTTGACCTAAAGCCAGTCGTTGACTTGTGGATGCAATCAGCAAATTGCAGGCTCAACTGGGGAGAAAGAAGCAGGTCTACATCATCACCTACCTCGTTTGAGAGAAAAGAGGAGAGCAGTCAGGAGGAAAGTGATGACGACAGCTTACAGGATAAAGACGCTGCGTAAAGAGTGAGTACCAAGCAGTATCTACAGGTGCTCCCTTGATAACCAGAACAAAAAGGTTATGTGCACCCCTGCTTGGGGATTTATTTCTGCTTTATTTGCATGTATAGAAAATGAGGAAACAAATAAAATTGTTCAGTGGGGAACAAAGTAATTTCAAGAGGCTTATAAAAACATCGCTCAGCTCTAGTGTAAATTCATAATTGTAATTCTACCCCAAAGCCACTCCTTTATTAAAACATATATATGTTAAATAGGCTTTTTCTGCCCACAGGACAAAGTCTGTCAGGCTTTTTACCAGAGCCCAAAGCACACAGGTTGTGTGGCTGTAGTTGACAGAGCCTCACACACATACAGTCAAACCATGGATTGTACTGAACCAGTGTTGTCATGGACTATATATATTAATTACAGCCTCAATAATCCACCTAATGTTGAATGAACGCCTCCAGCACAAGGTCAAATACAAGTGAACAATATAATCACCCTAAATGTAGAATGTGTTGGAGATCTGTTGTGCTGGATTGCTTTAAATTGTACAGTACCAAAAACATGGCCATAGAGTGTGTGTTAAAGGAGGTAACCGTTTATTTGAAATAATAATAATAACACTACTACTAATAATAGTTATAAGTAGAAGAAGGAGAAGAAGAGGAAGAATCTCTGCTGACCCTAAAACAACCTCATCCCCCACCCCCACTCTGACATTTAAACAACCATGCAAATGAGGGCAAAAAATTCAGCAGACAGGCTTGATCATCATCTAATGAATTATGCTGCAATAGTGCACCCTGCATTTGTATTTATCCTGGCTCTTATTTATCAGACAGCACCATTAATAGCTTAATTTCACTGCCAAGGTGTCACAAGATGAATCACCCTTGTAGTCTTATCAGTAAATATGTGTGAAAGCACCTCTGATACAATCAATAAGAAAAATATGACAAATCGAAACAAAATGATTCAGCTGAGAACTCTTTTCCTCTCTCCTATTTCAAGCTTGGCTTTCTAGTTTAGTAAAATGTAGATGGTTTTCTGGACAAAATGATCCTGTGGGATTCACTGTCTTTGAATAATGTACTGTTCACTTTTGTTTACTTTGCATACAGTGTTACTAGATGTAGCTCCTAACCCCTCTCTACTCCACATTTTGGCAACAATTTAATTGTAAATCTCTGAAATGAACAGTTTTCTGGAGAAGATCCCCAGTTGGTCACATTTGGTCTCCTGTTCCTATGATATCTGAAGGTTGGCAAGTATACTGATCAACCAGACTTATTTATCATTAACCATAATTATTGACTTTTATCAAATTGTGATAAAACGAACTTGAACTTTTGAACTTTTGAAATGGAATTCCTGGGGTTTGAGGAGTGATGAGCACCAACCCAAGCATGGATAATGTCACAGAAGACCTACAGTTGATGAGAGATCTGAGAGTGAACCAAAACAGTACAGTTGCGGGCTATGAGACCAAAATGTCAAGCTAAAAGATGCTAATATGCTCTGTTGCTCTGAAGCGAGCTGCAGAATTGTTGATAATTATCTGTAGGTTCTTCCTTTATCATAGTAGTTTGCTGCATTGTTAACATAAAACACTTTGATCGTGATATTAGAGCAGCTTCCCATATTTCCCGATATTTACCTCTCACTTCATTTGCACAAGAACACTCCCGACCTCCTGTAGCTTTCCTGCTGAGGTAGACTCAACTTCACACAACATGAACTGCAACGTTGATGCAGGTAGAAGATATCAGTCTTACTGTTAATGTTTTTTTTTTTATCAAGGCCCTGCTGTGCATCTGATTGTAGAGACACTGATTACATTACAGTGTTGCACACTAAACTTATGTAAACACTAATGCTTGATTTGTTGAAAACATATTACAATATCGCACAGTCTGTCAGTAAATACATAAACAATTCAGTTAACAGCTCACTGTCATGGTGATTATGTTAAATTAACCACATACTTACATCCTGTATCACCAAGGAGAGGTGAAGGGAACACGGGCACTATGAAAACATTCTGCACACAGATCACTGATTAAGGCAAGTTAGTGCTGTGCGATTAATTGTATTCACATCGTTATCGCGATGTTTAATTTACTCAATGTGGAAAAAATATGACATCGGGCAAAACGATTTCCCCCCTTTACTATGGTAATTACGGTAAAATGTCACTGCGCTGCCTGTGCCTGCTACGTGCGCCTGCTACGTGCTCGCCTTTACTTCCTGTTTCCTCCCGCTACAACATGACGGACGCTGGGAGCGAGTTTGTCCAAAAAAACACATTTGAACTAAATGTCTTTTTTTAGTTTTACCAGAAAATTGAAATTAAATCGAAAATCTACTTTTTTGTGAAAAAAATCAGGATTATGATTTTAGTCCACATCGCACAGCTCTAAGGCAAGTACTGTTGTGACAGGATGCTTTCTGATTTCATTTGAGTCAGTCCCCAACAGACTGACTCAGTGTGCTGAGGTGAAGCTTCGTTGGCTGCAGCCACAGAGTCACTATGACAGAGCAACACATGGTGTGTGTGTGTGTATGTGTAAACTGATAGTTTAGCATACTGACAGCTCTCAGCTGAAAGAAAGTGATAATGAGAGAGGTTAAAGTGTGGTAAGTGTCTGTGGCGAGGGGCATCTCTGTGTACCATGAGCATCGTGTGTATTTTTCTGTGCAGTACATGCTCTCTGTGCCTGCTTGTAGTAATGTACTGTGTGTTGGATCAAAATGTAAAACCGATCAGCAAGAGAAGGCAGCAAAACTGACATCCTCTTTAGAGAACTGTTAGATATTTATCTGAATGAATGAATTAAGGATGCAATATCCATGTGTTATATAATTTGCCTTTAGTATCTGAGGCTTGTTTGAAGTTAATTAAAAAAACTTTTATGTGCATTTGAAGTTGCAATGAATAGGTGGCTTTATGTGTGACATCATCATTAAAGGTGTGCACACTTGGAGCAGAAAGCAAAACAGAATTACTCAGAGCTTATGGGAGATCAGCATAAGTTACATTATTGTTTTTGTACAAAAAACGACAGAAATCTCAAAGTAACGGGTATGAAATGTTTAATATCCCAAGAAGCAAACCTTCCTCTCATTTCAAAATGTAGAATTAGCTATTAAGCAGTGCCCAGGATTTTAATAAGGTGGCTGATAGTTTCACTCAGGAACTGGTCTTAAGAAATGGCAGCTTTAAGGCACAAGTTGGTGATGGAGGTGCCGACTGATGGCTTTGGGTGGAAAATGCATCATATTGTTGCACTTCTAATTTTTAGAGAAACTATCACAAACGAGTGTCTTTCCATGATCCCCTGCAGCTACTAAATAGTACTTACTAAATCTTGTATTGGCATAGTTTTGTGTGATTAAAGCCTCGCCTATATACACCTCAGGCATCTTATATGAGGTTTAGTGTCTCTGTACTTTTGCTGCAGACAGACGGCAGCAAAATGCTATTATATTCTTTTTAATGTTATTTGTGTGAGGGGGGCTTTTCAGCTTTAACCCATCCATGCTTTTAACTTACGTAGTCTCAGTATTATTGCTGCTACTATATGTGTCATGTTTGCTGGCTTAAGCTTATCAGAGGAAAAGAGGAATGATATAAGGCATCATGACGTTTTAATTCACAATTGATTCCATGATGACACCCATCTATCAGGTGTCATACCCACTTAGAAGTTCTTGCTGTAGCACCTTTAAAACAGCAGATAAATAGAAACACTGCTAATTGAAATCCACTGTTAGATGTTTATTTTAGCCTGTGTGAAGTTTATATTTAGAGCAACAGAAGCCTTCATCTACAGAACTGTGAAGTCATAAGAGTGTATAGTCCTATACAGTTTCCCTGCAAATTGTAGCCCAGCCAAATCACTTGTGAGTGGGCGTTTTAAACACACACATTATTTATTAATGGATTTACTTTAGGTATGACAATACATCTTGTTTTGCACTAGACTAAAGACCTACTTTATTCTGCTATCTATTCTATTCTGTGTTGTGTTAAAAAGATCTGACGGCATGTCTGAAAAAACCTGAAAAGGAGGTTGTTATAAAAAGACTTACTATATATACACTGACTGGATCTTTCAGCTGAAATATTTTTTTTTCTTTTGTGCCTTTGGTTAGCTCCAGACAAGTCAGTTGAAAGCCACTAAAATCACAGCTGATGTGATTCTACATTCACTGCTTTGGTCCAACCTGACTGGTTCTGTGAGCTCTCAAAGCTGTGATGTTATCTCAGCACCGCTTAGAGTAAGAAGTTACTCCAGTTAGGTTTTGATTGTTCTCTCTTAAACTTTTCTCTTTGGTGCCAATCGTTTTCTACTGAGTTGAAAGACTGCAGCTAGAAAGGGCATGAAAAATGATTTTTCCAGGTGCCCCAGTGCCCTAAAAATGCATCTCTCACTTTGAGAATGCGACTGCTAATATATTTGTGTCTTTTAAATAGGTCCACCAAATCCCACAGATTTACTACTAATCCTGCTTCTTCCCAGTGTTAACGATTTCCTTGGAATCAGTAATGTCGCTAAATGGGAGGTGAGCATCCATACCATAAATTGACTTTTTATTTTGCCTTCTTCAGTGCCAAGACACTTAAGGAACTGCCTGATCTGAATGACTTTCAGGCTCTTGCCTCACTGCATGGAACAAGAGGTAATTGTCACTTTCAACACTTTTCTTTTTTTTTTTTGGAGTTGGTTGTTCCATGTTTGTTAAGCATTTTTATGTATTTATTTTTAATTAACAAAAGGATATTAATAATTAAACATTCAGGTAAACAATAATAGGACATACACATTACATTTTGATGACACAAATTAATATGAAGAACAGAATAGAAATATAAAAAGAAAGTTACAAATTTACAATAATATATTCAGTCAGAGGCAGTAGACTTAAACAATTTCACTACAGAATTTAGTTCTAGGAGAAAAGGTGAGATCTTAAGTAATGATTTGGAAAATTTTTGTTTGTGAATGAAAAACTTTACATAAATAATGATGAAGTTTCTGTGCCATGGGAAAGTAGTATGGCCTATCTCAAAATCTATGAGTTTGTGATTGAAAAGAAGCTCTCAATGTAGACGAGAGAAAAGTTCAGGGTTTTGGTTTTGCCGATTGTTCTCTACACCTGACTCACTGAACAAATTGTAGGTGTGGGAGGTGATTCAGTGGTCTGGAACTAGTCTCAGTTAGAGTTGCTTGCTGTGGCTTTTTCTGATAGTTTGACTCAATGGAGGGAGCTGTCTCGATCACCTGCTCCTCCAGGTGTCTACAACTGGGAAGCAAGAGTGAGCCTTGTCAATGATGCAGCTTTATTTGCATTATTTGCACCTCTTCACTTGTAGTTGCTTTTCGGTGTGATAGTCCACCAGGCCAAGCTGGATTTCTGTTCTGAAGTTTTAGATAAAATATAACCCAGTTTTCTCTTCTCTCTATTATATGTTAAAAATGTGGTTGTCACAAGTCTAATCAGCCACATTAGCTGTTGTGTTTGTCTTGTCAAGAGCCTGGAGGTTTGTCATACCTTAAAGACCATCTTCAAGCTCCTGTCATCCCTCAACTTCTGACTTCTACCATAACACCGACTGTCAGACTATTTACAGCTGCTTTTGTTGCATTGTTCTTCAGATTCGTCCGCAATATTTACTTTATGTTGGTTGATGAATGCTCTTCCTTCCCTCTGAGTAATTAGCCATGTGTATGTAAAGCATGACTGTGCTGGGAAAAAGACATAAAGAAAACGAAGTGAAACACCCAATGGGCTGTTATTGAAGTTATTAGCTGTCCTTGGAACTTTTCGCCATAGCTATTTTGGTTATGTAAGGAGCAGTACTTTTTTTTTATTATCGCACGCCAACAAACGCCAGTGAGCATCATTAGCATTTATGCCTAAAATAGATATAGCCATTTGAAATGAAAAAACGTAATCATTCAGAATCAGTTGAATCGTAATCTATATTTAGTGAGCCAGGCGTTCAGGCAGTAAAGTGACAACACAACAGCAGCTGTGTTTTTTCATTGCAGTATAACAGGGTTCGTGTTTTAATGCTTTTGATAATTCACTTTTATTCAACGATAGGTTTTTATTGTGACCAGTCGCCCTTTTTAATGGCTCGTAATCAGGGCTGCTATCCTTAAGTGACACTCAGAGGGATGCACACTGTATCACAGCGGTACAGTAAGCATGTGTTTGTGTGTCTCTGTGTGTGTGCTGAATGTCCATTAGCATCTGGACTCACCATGAATGGATTTGGTTGATGGGTGATTAACCCTCAATGATGCTTGGAAGGCCATCTGCCATTGTCTGCCAGAGACAGCTCTGTAGTGACAAGTCATTCAATTCAACACCATACATACGATACAGCCGCGCAAGTGATTTCCCTTATTAGACCCAGCACTGTGTCGGGCTCTACAGACTGTGCTTGACTGGCATCTCCCTCCCTCTCCTGTTAGTTTGTTGCATAGGAAGGACAAATTGCACTTTTATCATTCTTAACGGTACACAGAGTCCAGGGATTTCATGTAATTCCCAGCATATCACTCTCCAACTTCAGCCTGAGCAGAGGTGTCGGCAGCAGTAATTGAAAACACCTATGATGATGTGCAGGGCCTTTACATGTTCAGTGACTTGCACCTTTTATCCAGCCCCATAGTTTGTAATGAGGAAGCCTCTCTATTTGCATCTTCTAAAATTATATTTATATAGTAAAGGTTGGCCTTTAACTAGTTTTACAAAGCCATAGTGCTGCCAGATAATATTCAATCAAAAATAATACAAAGTTGAACCAATCTGCCAACACAAAATGTTCAAAATGTCCACTGTGATTGTACTTTTTTACATTTGGTTTCCCTCCAAAAAAAAAATCACTTGTCATAGTTTGGAACGTGTTACTAGTCAGCTAATCAAGGAGTGTTCCTCTGACATTCAACACCAGGATCCTGTCCTCAAGCAGTAAAATGGAATTTAGTAATCATTAGTTATAATATGTACACCTGTGTTTTTCCTGCCATGTCAAGTTAAAAAAAATTCTGAAACATGCCTATGTCTGCTCCTGGTAAGGCATCATTAACCCTTTTTTGGGTTATATTTAGGAAACTCAAAGCATTTAGTTCAGGCTAGAAAAAGATAGAGATCTTGTCTCAATGCTAAAATGTCCCTGAGTTGAAGGATGAAAGGGATGCATTGACTTTTTCAAGATAACAAAATTAACAAAAATATTAATCTTTCCTCGGTCTTAACCTGGTGTTTCAGTAAGTTAGATCTAACTATACTGGACAGCCTCAGCCTGTGTCAACCACTACCTTAGCTGCGGCACAGGTACCACACAGAAACTTTTACAAAGGGCCATGAATTGCTTTTCATGACTGTCTCTGGTGGACTCTCTGTGTCTGAGTCTGACAGCAGCTGCTCTGCCTGGTTAGTGCTGCCTACCAGCTCTATATGACTGTTCCTGCTACACTGAGCTGTGGTCAGTCTGTCACACTGACTCACTCTGGTCAGTGTCTGACTCTTCCGCTGCTACATGCTCCACTATGTAGAGTAACTTTGTCTGCTATTTGATGCTGGCCATATTAGTGGTGAGAGTGAACCATAAGAGTAAATTTGCAGGCTGTAAAATCAAAACAATAAGCTGAAAGATGCTAAAAAAACAAGGTATGAGGGGAACGCAGTCTGATGCTAATTGTGTGTGGGCTCATGAGTACTATGTAATATGAAAATATTGACGAGAGCAACTTTGAGGATGTCACACTTCCTGGATCGATACACACATTTGCCAGTGAACTGCCAGTCAGGCAGCAGTATGTGCCTGGAAAGGAAATTAGTTGCAGACATATTTTGTAGAAGACAGTGTTGCCGTTTGATGGAGCTGTTCTCATTAGTATGATAGAATATGCCTGTCGCTGGCCTCAGTAGTTGGTCAACAAAAAAATCTGTTCAATTTAACCGTCATCTTAAGAGGTGCCTTTATATGCTTGTTAGAGCTCTTTGCACTGAGAGTTGCTCCTGTGTTGCGTTCAATGCGGAGCACAGATCAGAGGATTTACATGCAATCGTCAATCCCCGATACCACATGTTTAATTTAGTTTGTCTAATTCACTGTGCCGTTGTAGAAAACAAGGTTGAAAGAAAATCATGCGTGCATCACGGAACTCTTAAGGGTAACACCGAAAATGAAAGATGGATCTCCGCTGTGGACTCGGGGTCTTAATAAATGTACAATGAGACACAGACAGCGCTAATTACATTGTTAATGTAAGTGTTAAAGTCTTGTTAATTTGAAAGCAGAGTCGTAGGCACAGGGTCTAGACAAAGGGACAGATGACTGGTGAAGCCAAAACAAAACACTGCAGCAAGTTTTAATGAGGCGACAGGGGACTGCCCGTCAAACACATAACAAACACTCGCATCACAGAAGGGACGCACACACACAAATATGTACACACACAAGCATGCTCTAGCGCTCTGTGTACACATGTATACAGGAATCCAGTCGTGCATGCAAGTACACATCGCACATGCATCTCTAACACAGGGAAACAACCTTTCTGCATGGACATTTAGCTGATTTGCCGCTGATCTGTGATGAACTCCGTCTTCACCAAAACACGCCTGTCTCAGACCTGACTGATGAGCTTAAAGGGTCAAAAGATTAAGCTCAATATTCCCCATGTCAGCCATGTCAATCATAGCATGGCGAGCTGCATTTACAACGTTACAGCAATATCAGAGATTACTGCTTTGAAATGCGGGGCTAAATACCCCTGCATTACGGCGCTGAAATATAGACCTAAAAAATCCAAGATTATACTTCAGTGAAATAAAGCCTTTAGGCCTAATCCATATTCAAAGTCTTGTCTCTAGCTGGGCTGTGGGCCTCTATAACCTAGTTCTGACGGCTGTTATTGGGGAAAGCTGCTTTGTACTGGTCAGTTGTGTGATGAGGGCTTGGACACGGTCTGTTGAGCTGACCTATATTTGGCTGCCTGCCCTGTCTGCACAGTCAAAACCACAGCTTCTTTCTTGTTTTGTTCTATAGGCAGATTGGGCCGCTGGACACTCTGCTCCGCTCTCTGATCCAGTTCTCTGACCAAGTTCAGACTTGAATGTACTGTCATGTGGAATGTTTCTACGTATCTTACAAGCATCCATATATATCAGAATCACATGAAGCAGCAATGTATTGACATATGCCAAGGGCTACAGGGCTTTACTTAGGCACAGTGGCACTTCGAGCTAAATGCTAAATTCTGCATGCTCAAATGCTCACAATGGCAATGTTAACAGACCAATGTATAGAAGTGTTCACGGTCGTAGATTAGTGTGCTAGAATGCAAAAAAAAATCAAGCTTTTCTGAATGTCTTGTTTTTTCAATTAACTTGAATCTATTATTCACCACTTTGATTTTCATTGACAACTTCTTCTAAGTTTGCAGGTTATATTCCTGCTCCAGAATGCTGTCTTCTACAGTTTCTAAAGTAAAAATGCTAGTGTCCACCAAGTAGAAAATGCACACATTGAAAAGTGGTGATGCAGTATATCATGATCAGTAAGCCTACAGAATGAGTGTGCAATAAAGACCTAGTAAATATTAGGTAAATAAATAAATTGACTTGAAAGTAGTAACAATAGGATGCGTGGCAATCACATATTTGATTCAGACAGTATTGTGTGGCCACAACAGTTACATATACATGCATATACTCAGGAATCTTTAAATAATATATTAATTCTTAAAAACCTTTTTAAGGAAGATGTTTCCTCCACTTTATAACTTTGCCTATACAACAGTCATGTGGCCTGTATCAGAATGGTCTGCCTCCTGCATGCCTGACTGAATGCATGACTTTAGAAAGATATTGCTGTATCACTGACATTACTGAGTCAATTTGCTGATTTTATGGCTCCTCTCTACTACTGCTACTCTTACTCCTGCTACTTTTACATCATGTTGCAGTATGTCACAAACATTTTAGTGGTTTTATCAAGTAAAACAAGATCTAAACTTGTATTACACGTTTGTTGGTGCATGCTTGTGTTCCCATTTCACTCCTTCTCAGAGACAAAGTAGTGAGGATGTCTTTAAAGTTAAGGGAATGAAGGGAAAGGGAAAAGAAATGCAATGTACTATTAGCCTGTAATTACCACTTGTGGCCACAGAGGTCACTGTACAGCAAAAATGACCTGCTTTAAAGCATTAAGGCAGGTGAGCGTTTTCATGATTGACAAATGTCTCAGGCTACCTTAGAGGGATTTAGGATTGTATGAGTGGTAATGAGAGGGATTGTGTGTGATGTGAATGAGCAAAGAGAGAAAGGGAGGTGACGTTAGGAAGGATTTAAGTAGGCAGGGAGGATATGAGAGGAAAGTGTACAGGGAGGAAGGAAGACTCGTGCCAGCACATGATAATGCTGCGCACTTGTGACCATCCAGCCACAGAGCAAAGAGTCCAGAAAAGAAAAAAAGAATGTGAAGCATGAAGTGGTGTCAGAAGGCCAGTGTTTGTGACGTACGGTACATGCTCAGAGTAGGGAGGTTGAGTAGTGGTGTTGGGAAGGCTCAGGTCCACCGCAGTGTTGCAGGTTCAAATCCAAAGTGCAACCTTTTGGGTCATCCTTCTTCTGTCTCCCTCCGCTGCGTGCTGCCTAATAAAGCAGAAATGTGCTGAAAAGAAAGCGGTGAAATAGGTCAAGTGAAGAGAAGTGGGCAGGAAGAGAGGGAAGGAGAAGAGGGAAAGTTTAGAGGCGTAAAGGCAACAAGAAGGAAGGGAGGAGAAAGGGATGTAGTGTAAGTAGAAAGGTGGGCGGTAATGAAAAATTTAAGTTGAGAAACAGTGACGAGGGATAGATAGGTAGAGAGAAACACTCTCCAAAATGGAAGACAAGTAAAGCCAGGTCAGCCATATTAGCAGCCTTCAGTGACCAGAGATTGTTGCCTAGCAGCATGCATGAACAGTTTTTGTCTCTTCTTTTCTCCTTACCCTTCTACTCTACTTGTGACTTTCTTCTCTCCTCACCTCCTCTCCCCTGCCCTCTCTGCACTGTCTCACTCTCACTTTTTTCCCCCACTTCTCTATTCCTTTCACCTTTCCATCTCCCTGCTTTCCACACGTGTCCCTCTACTCTGCTCACAGGCTCCTCTTATTCTTTTTACCTCAAGAGTAGGCTGGTGCTGCCTCATGCCGACAGCCAGCCTTTGTGTGTGTGTGTGTGTGTGTGTGTGTGTGTGTGTGTGTGTGTGAGAGCATGTGCATGCGGCAGATTCCTCATGACAAGCCTTTCATCAGTGTGTAAAGCTGGCTGATGCAGCTGTTACACTAGCTCTGTGCTGCATCAGGATTACATGGCACATGTGAAGCCCGTGTCCTCCAACGCTTGGTCAAATGCAGGATGACGCATGGCATCAAGCATGCAAATGTGTGTGTGTGTGTGTGTGTGTGTGTGTGTGTATGCAGATCCCTCTAACACTAGGTATTGGCTTTTTGAGGAATAGCACCTGTTTTATGCTGATGTGACATTGATATTATTTAATGGTGACTGCTCCAGTTATTACTCTTACTACTACTGCGACTACTGCTATTATGATGTGACGACACTGGCGCTTGAACTAGTACTTCAGGTGCTACCAGGATGACAGTTAGTAGTTGTAACATGAAGTAGCATTTAAGATCCCTTTTGCCAGATTTTCAGTCATGCATAAAATCTGTGTCTCTGTGGTTCACACATACTTAAAAAAATTGTAGTTAGTTCTGTAATGTGAAAGAAATGGCTCACATATGGTAAAACTTATGTAGATTTGTGGAGGTTATACAGCTAAAAACTTGAGTACTGTACATTACCTTGTCTTCATTTAAGAAACAATGCCAAATTACCATTGGATGTCTGTCACTGGAGCCCTTAATGGAGGGCTGATGATTTTTCTTTATGTCATTAAATCTCATGAAAAGACCCAAATCAACAATGAATGTGTCTGTTAACAAGTATTGTGTGTGTATCAAAGCCTGATATATCGTCTTCCTCTGTGCCTCAGAGCTCCATTGTTGTCTAAAAACTATTAAAAACACATCAAGGAGCCACACTATGAGCCGTTCATTACCATGATCACACCCACTGTAGTTCATTTTGAATTCCACATACACTGTTCTGCTGCAGTGAAAACTCAGTAGAGCAACAAATGCACATTTCCTCCTCGTTGAATAACATTTGGTAAAAACTAAGGTAACCAGAACTAACACAGTGCTGGGTTTGGTCTTGTCACTGAAATTGTTGACAGCAACACAATTCTAGATATTATATCTTTAATTATAGATATAGATTATATTTTCAACCTTATGCTTTAAATTTTTGGTTGTCTGTCAATAGATGTCATGATTTGACTACTTTATTGTAGTACTACAGCTATTGTGTTTACTGAAATAACAGTGCATTTGCATCTTTTGGAGTTTAGTGATTGGAGTTGTGTTGGCTCTATTTCTACGTGCATGTTACTTTATATGGCCCAAAGTACAAACAACTGAAGCACCCTTTGCTACAAGATGTCTACCTCTTCAGTACAATTCAAAATGTACAACCTCTTTTGTCATGAGGACTGAAAATACCTTTGTTCCAATGGACTCTGGAGTACTAAATGTACAAAGTTTCTGAGTCATACCACTGCTACTTAATAAAAGTCCAACCACTGATGTGACTACCTTGTTACCACCACTATAATCTCTGCTAACCCCTAACCCTAACCCTTAACCCTAACCACTAACCCTAACCACTGCTTTTCTTGCTAAACTACCACTAGATCTGTTACTGCTCTATCTCTGGACATTTTCTTCTGACCTAGCATTCCTGTTCCAAAGATGTACTAGTGCACCTGTCCAGGATGTGCCACTGCCCTTTGCCAAAGGCATGCTGGGATAAGTTCTACATGACCCTGAACTTAATTTAGAGAGAAAATGAAAAAATCTGAACACTGAAATCAGTACTGGTCAATATGTTGTAGTGAAATAAAATTTAGTCCAGCAGTGGGCTAGTTTATCAGTGAACTGTTTTGCTATGTATGTGTCTCTCTTCATCTCTGGCTTCACTCTGATGTCCATATCTGTGTGTATGGTTGTCCATGAGTATGAGCGCAGATGAGTGTAGGTGTGACAGTCGATCAGTCTTAATACTGGCATGTCATGAGTGTTGTTAATAATAGTAAAAGAGTTGCATGTTCCCTTGTTTTCCAGGAGGTATGCCAGTGCCTGAGGTGGCGTCTGACACTGCCAGCGCTGCCACCATGTTGAGCCCCGTCCTCAACGCCTCCAACGGAGACGGCTCCGAGTCTGAAACCACCTCCGCCATCCTCGCCTCCGTCAAGGAACAGGTTAGAACTGTGTGTGTGTGTGTGTGTATGCAACATATATAGATGGTTGTCACAATTAATGAAACATGAACAACAGAAAGTAGTGATTATAATCCTTCCAGTTCTTTTAGGGTGAGATGGGACAACAGTAAACAGGAAACTAATATGATGGAATGCCCATCTGAGCTAATGTGTCACAAATATGTCACCACATTTTGGTCTGTGTGCAGAAAGCCCTGGGCTACAGCCTCTCAGTGTAATTTTGAAAATGCTCTAATGTGGTGGGATGCATCATTTCACTACATTTTGTCAACGTCTGAGCGGCTTTGTTAGAGACACTGTGTATGATGCAGGAGTAAAGGCACAAGACAAAGCCCACAATTTGATTTTTTTTTTCCCAGTAAACCTGCACTTTGTTGTTTTATATGTATTTATGAAGGTCAGAAAATTCATGACATGCCAGAATGTGTATTGATGTTTTCATCAGCTTTAACTTAGGTGTCTGTCATTACATTACATTTTAAACCTATACTGACTTTTAGATTATTGCTTATGGGTATAAGGTGTCCTGTCCGTTTAAAATTTTTCAATGCGATGTGACCCATTTCCACACCTGATTAGTAGTTATTTAGAACTATGCTGAACATTCACGATGCACCAATCTGTCTGTCATAATCTGATACAGTTTCATGAAGTCACCAATTTAAAGATTAATTAGAAAATCGCTCAGTGTTTCCCTGAATGCTGGAGTGCCCTTTAACATCACATGTTTGATAAAGGTGAGAAATGAAGCCACTGGAGGCATCCCCAAACCAGATTTCCTCTGATCATGAGATGTTGTTAAACCAACTAACTAGTCCCACACAGAATAGCTGTCATTGGCTTGATCAAATGGTCACTCCTGAGACCAGCAGCACACTTATTTTGAACTGTACAACAAAAGTTGAGATTTCATTAAGAGTGCTTTCATTCTTGTCCTGTTTGGTTCAGTTAAAAAACACTAGTGCATTACCCCTTTTATTGCAGTGTGGGATCTCATAAGCAAGATCGTTTGCTAACCATGATTAACATGTGTATGCATCAGCACACGACAGCGGGTATTTTTCCTGATCAGTCAGAAAGTGAAAAGAAATTGAAGCAGATGTTTGTTGTGTAGAGTAACCCTCATAATCTCACTTCTGATAATCAGTCATTTCATGATCTTTGTAACCACCAGAGAAAATAAAAATACACATAAGAAGCATTTAAGTGTGACTAAGGAGTGGTAAGAATGAAATCTCTAGTGATCATTTTTTGTGTTGGACCCATTAGTTTTGCAGATGATTACATTTTGTATGCTCAAATCCAAGATTTAACAAGATTAAAAGTCTACAGCAACAGTAGCAGCCTCTTGTGGCCATGCTCATTGCAAACAGGAAACAGAAACTGCTAGATTGGATGAAAAATGGAGACAGCTTTGCTCATGAAAATTGGAAATTCTCCATGGAAAAATTTAGATTTTGACCTGCTGTAGGTGGTGCATGACTGAAAACTAAGGGGATCACCAAACTCATTAGGGTTTAGCCTCTGAGGACCATTTATGTCTCTGCCAAATTTAATGTTAATCCATGCAGAAGTTGTCCAGATATTTTAATCCGGACCAAAGTGTTGGAACAGATGGACTGTTGCACTGGCATTGCCACCCCCCACCGCCATACTACCAGTGTATTTCAAAACTACATCCAATCAGCTTATTCTCCCATAGGATTAGTGCCAATCAACATACAGAGAATATAGAACAAATTAAATATGATGTTAGTGTGAGATCTCATTGTGTGTTTAAACCTAAAGGGGAACATCACTGATTTTAAGCATCAAAGTGTATTTTCAGGTTTGGGGGAGCACTACTGCATATGCAAAAGAAGCTATATAAAGCCTTTCATGGCTCCAGAGGGAGCTGTGTGCAATATGCAATTTTATGCTGCCTCCAGTGACGTAAGTTGACTTAAGTGATGTCACTTGAAGTGGCATGGGTTGGCGCTGAAGACTGCAAAAAAAGTGAAAAAAATCTTTGGATATTGTCATAGTATTGTATTGGTATGGTGGTGTTGTGGGTAATGTAGGTGAGTTTGAGTTTGATAAGGAAGATGAAGTTGCGTGGAGTAACAAAAAGACTATATCTCTGCTTCTGCTGCATCGATTTGGATTCTTTTGAAAAACTGTCCATTGTGACTCTGTTATGTCAGTGCAATGCTAAATCGATGGAGTCCTCTCTTAGTGCTAGATAGCAGTATTTTCAATGTTGACTCTGTCTGGAGCTGGTCTGTGAAAATGTGCACTGTGTATACGTGCATGCAGTGTGTGGGTGCACCTTTTCAGTGGATACTCGATACTGTGGGCACTGCGTGTGTCCTTGAGTACTAGGATGTGAGGAAATGTACTCTGAAATGCAGATGCTAAAGATAGACAGTGAAAATGCTGAGAGTTGAAAAAATAATGGCTCCTGCATGTTTTAGCTTGAAACCTCAATGTTAGATACTACAATGTTCTGGAAGTCCATGCCTCATCTAAGTAGGTCATGTTGACTTGGACATACACACACACACAGGTCATGTGCTCACACTCAGATGATCTAGGGCATGGTAATGGCCTTCTGGTGAGAATGTGTAAAAAGGAAAAGGCTGCGGAGTAGCAGACAGGAATGGAAAGAGTGTCAGCTTTTTGAAGAAAGGGAAGATGAATAGATAGTTGCTCACTCTCTGGAGTCAAGCTGGAGTCAATATATTTCATGCTCCTGCGCCATGGTGAAGTTATTATTATTTTTTAAGCCAGTCATTTGTCACTTCCTCTCAGACTTGTTTTTACAGTGTGTAATTTTTCAGTATGTTTGAGCTTTTGCCAGTGTCTGTAACCAGACTGTAAAAAGGAAGCAGGGATGTATTTTTCTGGAGTTTTTTTTTTAGACAGTCCGCACAGACAAAGACACACACACACACACACACACACACACACACACACACACACACACACACACAGAGCTTCCTGTTCATTTGGTTCAAAGACAAGGTCAGGCATGAGGGACCAAGAAAAGGCTCCACACACACTTGGATACACAGATACACAGCACACATGTGGTCTGCGGACACACACACTCACTCACACACACACACGTACAGGCTGCCAATCAGACTCTTTTGCCTCTGCTGACTCACACCAGGAGATCCCTGCTGCCGTTTTTCCTCTGTTTCCTTCTACCCACATGAGATTGATTAGCCATTCGACGTTGTATTTATCACATCTGTCAGCTTTTGTCCTCGTATCGTTCATCATCTCTGCTGTCAACACATCTGCTATTGGGGGAGCACAGTGTGAAGTGCCTGCTCTGAAAGAATTTCATTCCAATGTGAGAGGTGCCTATTTGAAAAATCTGACATATTGTCATATTGAATGACAGAAAAGTGAAAGTGGCACAGGGTATTGATTAGCTGTCTTTTGCTTGCTGCCTGGTAACATTTGACAATCCAGTCAGTTCTGAGATGTTGAATGTGTGTTTAAATAAAATTCTCAGAAGGGTTTTATCCTATCAACAGACAGGGACCTACATCAGTAGAAAATCCATGTTTCTTTTTCTAGTTCCAATTTGTGCAGTGCTAAAATGTATGACTAAATACTTGCAAATTTGCCGTCAGCCTCAGTTGGGCTTTGTGGTTAGTACTATTTTAAAAAAATCAATATCCAGTCAATAAACCAGTTCAGTGTAAAAGTTTCAAGAATGTCTAAAAAATTCCCATGTTTAATTATCATAATTCATTGAGTCTTTTTGAATCAAACACTGATATTAGTGCATACAAATCAGCTGAACTCCAGCTCAGCTCTTTTACATGTGCAGTCATAGTAAGTAGCCAGCTAAACTGAGAAATTTCTGTGCTGCACCTCACTCACTGTTCATTACTGCTTTTCATTTTTATTTGACAGTTCCAACCACACCTGACATACATTCAAAGTTTTCAAGGATAAACCAACAAAGATGATGAAAAAGTGTTGTTCTGTTTGTTCCAAAACTGGACAAACACAATACATTAGTGCTCTCACCTTCATTGCCATTATGTTGGCAACATGATGTTTTTACAAGCCACAACAATAGTGTAGAATGTCAGGTAGAAAAGAGTGATTGCATTCTCTGTCTCATCAGAGAAGGAAACATGACAATGCATTCAAGGATATGAAAAGAAAGGAATTCAAGAGGGGAAAAAATGCAGCCAGGAGAGAAGACAACCGTGGAAAAAACTCGAAGAAGAAAATCTAGTTTCTTAATGGTTGTCATATTTGAGTTTTTAGGCAGAATGTGGTGTTTCTGCAGCCTCTCACCCACAAGATAATTAATGTGGATCATAGTGCTCCGTGGAAACGTTTGCTCTAATTGGCAATGAAGCAGAAACAGCTTCTCTCAGGTTGGACCAACTTATATGAATCCAAACTGAAAGCAGTTTATACCGAGGCTTAATTAGGCTTAGAGACAAAATAAAGATCCCACCTTTCTTTAAGCTACATCCTTGAGAAGTAAAACCTATATTTTCTCTGTAAAGCCTAATTAAACTTCAGCTATTCTCTTCACCTACCAATGCATCATTAGATAAATACTGTTGAAGTGTTACCAGTGTCATTTCTTTCATTGATCACATTTTATTCACATATTTTGTGGCTGGGCACACATTTTGAAAGCACCACTTTCAAAGCACAAATACTTCACTTTACGCTTATTTATGATTGGTGTTACGGCATGTGCGATGATAAAAAACACAGAATTAATAGCTTTTTTGAAAACAATCAACCTTATGGTAATTGTACTTACTCTTGGATGATTCATTAGGTTCTTTTATTGGTGTTTTCTTGCAGCAGCCCTGTGATAATAATGGGTGCTATCAGCCTGTCCTCCCCCTCTCACCGCTACTCTCTTCATTTGTTTATTAAGGATTAATTAAGATTTGTTTAGCATCGGCTACCTCATTAAATTACCAAATATAGTTCTCTTCAAAGTTCACAACAGAGTAAGATATTCATAAGAAGTGGTTTCAAAGTGGATCAAATATTTATTTTGTTTTACTTCTTATGCAAGGGGGCATGCAGAAAAAGTAGAATATTTAAGGGATAAGGAGGGAGGGGAGGGATTTGGGGAGGAATTGTGTTTGCTCATGCTTTGTCTTTTCCCCTTTCTTGCTTGCTCTGTCAGGCAAAGTGTTGGCATTTGAGAAAGTCTTATACTTTTTGTTATTTTCAGCTGGGGCAGACTCCAGGCTAACGCCGTTGTAGAAATAGGACAATATGTCTTACTTCAGCTTTGAGATATTGCCATATGTGAATATGCTTTTGCGTGAATGTTTATTGTCTGTTTATTTGTGTATACGTATGCATCCATACTGAATAAACAAAGACCTGCCCCCTGTAGCTCCTGCTGTTCCTAGAGATGAGAGGTCCAACTCTCTTCACTGACTCTTTGCATGAGTCACTCACCAAAGAGAGTCAGATTTTCAAGTCACAAAATGAGTCACCCTGAGCTTGGTGACTCCCCCACAGGCCCCAGTGCCCGAAGAACTAGCCAGTCGAGCTGGCTAACTTCTGGTTTAGCCCTCCCCTAACCTGAACAGGATAAAATCATTTAAATGTGCAGCTCCTCTAGACCTTTCAAATGTTATCAGACTGAAAGTTAAATAAATCATTTGTCCACTGTTTTACAGCTGCTTCTTTTCCCATGATTGTGTGCAGGAAAAACTCTTTTGAGCCCCTGTCAGGGTCGAGGTCACACTAGATCATAGCAGGTACGGGAACAAGTTAGTAAACGAGTTAGTGGAGACGAAGACTCATCACTTCCGAGTCAGTTAACAGACTTGACAGGTTGACTTTTAAATACATATATCCTGTTATTTTAAAAGACTGAAACAGGCTAAAGCATGTCTTAGACAAACATTTAAGACTTAAGCATTATAATAGGAAGTGCTGAGGATTGACAAATGTAACTCTAGCTTGGGTAGCAGAGCCACTAGTGTTACAGTAAACTCTGATAGCATCCAGGAGCAGGGAAATGCTGCACAGTGTATGTGCTTGTCATAAATGTAACTTGTAACCCTACAGACTGTAAGTACCGGCAAGCTATGATTGGACAGTTTTGAGGAAGAGTTTAGCAAACCATCATTTAATTTGCATTGAGTGCTCCTATGTGAATGTATTTTTATCTGTCTGTTTCAGAGTGTCCTTTTCGGCTGTTAGCTGTCTATAGCTCAAACTGGAAAGTAGTGACAGGGAAGGCAAAGCAGTGCATCGTGGGAAGGGCTAGGAAAGGGCCAAGGGTTTCTTACATTTGGCAGCTCAGCCTCATTGTCAGCTCTCTCTGCTACCTGCCACAGCCCGAAAAAAGCTTGACTGGGGATTGACAGGCAAGTGAGGCCGGGATAGTGTGTATGTGTGTGCGAGAGTGAGTGTCGGCTCCGCTGTGTTGCAGAGTCGAGTCCAGTGCTTCAGACTTGACTCAAAGAGTACTGCGAGTTATGTTATGCAGAGAGCTGAGCCGACGGTTGACACTGCAAAGTGAAAGATACCATACTTTATATTTGATGAGTTTAAGTCTAGTGGTAGATTGATTATTTTATTATGGGCAAAAGAAGAAAGAGAGATGCTGCAATGTGGCCAGAGCCGGGATTTCAGCTCTTGCATTAATGAGCACTGAGGATTTATTTCTATCAGATCTATTTTACGTTCTTTTTCTACTTTTTTCAACTCATCTTTCCACAGATACGTAACATAGGCTGCAATTATATATATGCTTGCTGTATCTTTAAGAAAGTAGTCTAAGGTTTTTGTCAAATTTTATTCTCAAAACTAAAGCTATTTTTAATAACAAGGTCTCAAGATGACTCATAATCAGGTAATCCCATACATTTAGACAACTCCACCACCATCATTGGCTTACAAACATCAATAAGAATTGAGAACAACCTCCTGCTCAACCTCAAAATAAACCCAGGAGTTGATTGTTGATTTTTGAAAAAAGGAAGCAAAGACACTTTTCAATTCCTGTGCCAAGTTCTCAATTTAACTTTCAGAGGAGTGATGGAAAGCATCCTGACTGGAAACAATACAAATTACTTTGCAGCAGGTGATTAAAACTGCCCGAACATCATTGGTGCCCATCTACTGAGCAACAGCGATATTGAGAGCCAAAGGATGCTAAGAGACACCACCCACCTGAGCAACAGCCTGTTCACCCTGCTGCCACCTGGAAAGCAATACAGTCGATACAATAAGTGTCTGCTGCCACACCACCAGACTACAGAGCATTCACTTCCCAGTCTGTGACTCCTCAAACCATCCTCCACACTCTACCATAAAGAATACTTTTATGGCTTATCATTTATTCATCCATTTATATAAATTTTGTTATGTGAGGTGAATAAAGTGGCTGTGATTAGCATTTGAATGTACAACCCTGTGTTCTACAATGATAAATGAACCTTGTACCTTTCACCTTGTAACAGCAAAACAAAATGTTTTATGTTTTCATACCCACAGTAGTTTAAATACATTTCTTTCAAATTGTTAATATATAAAGGCTTGGACCTTGCACCTTGGACCTTGTAAAATGTGATTAGACCTTGCAAGCCATGGTCTGTGCCATGGTCTCCATCTTTATTTGCTGTACTTAATTTGATCAAATGAATTATTGTATCTTTTAAATTCATGTATTTCTAATTTGCTGTACTTTGAATGATTTCCCTCTTTTCCCCTCTATTATGTTTTTACAGTACATGTGTTTTGTTTCTAGTCCAGTAGGGCATTTAACCCTTTGTGATAACCACATTTTAATAGATAATTTAAATTTTTAAGGTAAACAAGTTTTGTGGATAACAAAGTGAATTATTGACACTGACACAAAGACACTTACACAACATGGTTTGAGGCAATTAGTGAGAACGGAACAAAGGGCAAATCATCAAACAAAAGGTACAGCTAAACTAAAGCTGCAGTAACATAGTAGAGAGCGTAAACCAGTTCCCTACCTGTAGGCTTTTCTCACATTGTCTAAAGTAAGAGCTCATCTCTCATACATTTATAAAGAGTTTTATGTAGCATATTAATAGCCATCCTTGATCAAAGTGCAGCTTCAGTGGTAGACTCATTTCTTTGGCGTCACTGAAAGAGATGTGAGCATGTAAAGTTCCAGCAGGAAGAATCTGAAGGTTTCTTTTTTCTGTACTTGTAAGGCAGGATATTGTACCCACTTTATGAATGCCATGTTATACAAAAACAGAAACACAACATAATGCAGATTTATATAATTTTAGTATGAGAACATTTTGACAGTTATAAGCCATAGCAGATTTGATTGGAGGGGGGGGGTTGAGAGAGGATGCCATCCCACTTATTAGCAAAATGATGTCTAACAGAGCGAGTGCAGAGGCAGAGTGGTTGTTCAGTGGAATATGTGAATATTATCTGACTGAGGTTTGCGCAAGCTATTCTCTGTAGTATATACTGTCAATACGCAGTTCTATACTACAGTTTCTTGTAGCCTATTTACTTGATAGAGTAGTGTCACCTCCATGATTAAAGTAGAGACCTGTAGTCGCAGAATAGCGAGAGGATCATAGAGACACGCTGCTGCCTGTAGTATTCCTGTAATAATCCTATGATATTTCTATGCACATCAAGCCACCACTGTAGCAAAATATTTAAGTGGAGACATGACTACAGAAAGAATTTTTACGTTATGAGGAGTAGTAGCATCACAGTAATTTGATTACGTTTTTCAGTAGTGTAAGGGTATATACATTTATATTTGGTAGTTATATTAAAGTTAGTAATCCCAGGAGCACTCCATTAGTTTGGGAGTTGACTTGTTTGACATTTTATTGATAGTTTGATTGAGGATTGATATCAGTTTGGTATCTGTGTGGGTTGGCTTGGAACAGAGACTGGATGTGCAACTAGCATTGGCATTATATCACAACCCCGACACACTAGTCTGGTTAGGGCTTTCTAAATGCATAGTACACCAAGTTCAGGCTCATGTCCTTAAGCATTCAAACTTGGCAAGTTGAACACTGGAGTCCAACCTCCTGAGTATGAGAGTGGACAGCATGCTGCTTCAAGTGGGACAGCGTTCTTGCTTCAGCTCAGCTGGACGCTTTCAAGAGAAATGCAGACAACGGATACTTTTGTTATCCTTATTCTAATGTATGTTCTGTACATGCACATGCACATCTGTGATGTGTCGCATAATTATGTTTATATAAGGAACCAAAAGGACACAGAGGCAGCACCATTGTTATGTCAATTTCACTGAGGGAACCTCCCAAAGGGAGTGATAAAGTACTCTATCTGTCCGTCTGTTAACTGTCCACTAAAAAAATAAACCTTTATGAAGTTTTCAACAAACCAATTTAGATGAAATACTAGATTTAGATGAAATACTAGATTCTGATTATATGTCTATCTTCCCCAAATGATTCCATCTCATATTTAGGACAAGGGTGTCTGATAGGCTCCCACACATCTGTGACAGTTTCAGAGCAATTTTAATATAATACAATTTTAATAAATTGCCAGCATATTTGAAATCTAAATGATTAATTCCTCACCTAAAAAAAATCTCAAAACATTACCTTTGATGACTTGATAGCACTTACAGGAGCTGGATGATAACAGTTGTGAGTCTGGCTCATATCCTCCACCACTGCATCTGCTTGATTCAAAGTAATGATTATTTTCGTTGATGATTAATTTGATTTATCTTCGTTTCTTCTTCTTAACTGAGTGAAAGATTACAACTTTTCCACAACAAGTCAGTAAATCATCTAGAAATGGCTTCTAAAATTTCCTTGAGCCCAAGTTGACACACTCAAATTGCTTATTTTATCCGATCGGCAGTGCAAATATATTCTGTTTACGATCATTGTTTACTGTTTACAATTATTAAACAAAAAATGCTTACATTTTAGAAACAAGCCAATTTAGCTTGGAAAATGATTCAAGCAATGAACCAGTTATCAAAATGGATGTCTATTTATTTTCAGATCTACTGATCAGCTCATCAACTAACTGTTTCAACTTTACATGCATTGATGTGGACTTGAATTAGAACAGTATTTGGGCCATGACTGATGATTCTCAGAAGTTCATAAGAATTCATATACAGACAAGAAGGCAGATTAAAACAAGTCATCTTGTGATCCTTTCAAATTTTGTCCTTAAATTTGCTCTTGAATCCATTTAGTGAACTTTTCCACTGAGGACAGTGAGCCTTTATTGAACAGAGCTCTCATTTTTCTTCTTTTCCAAAACAGCGTCTGAACATACACTGTGTGTTTTTTGGGAAGCGGCAGAATGTCGATTGGCGATCCTCCCAGCAACAGGCAATAAACTGAGACAAAAATAACAAGGCCACAAGGTGTTTCAATGTGATTAAAGCAACAATGTCAAGAAAGCTCCAGAGAACTCTTACCCTTTAGATGTTTACCTCATGTGTCATGGCCTTGAGCTTTTAACAATGTCTGGGCTTTCATTCTCCCTGCAGTTTGAATAAACAATTTTACCTTGATGCTGGGTGAACATTTTTGAAAAATTTTTGCAGCATAATAAGCTCAACAAAGACGCCACACTCTAAATATTTTACAGTTGCTCATAATTGATGTCCCTAACAGTGTGCTTAAAACCAGATCCAGCGCTGTTGCACGGAGAGAAACACAGACTGTGGTGAGGAGAGGAATTAAACCCTAGATCTACAGCTGCAGTTATCGGGAAGCAAGACAAATCTGTCCAGTTTGGGATGAACATTTAAGTAGTTTTGGTATCTGGAGAGCACTAAATCTCCCTGAATCTGTCTTCCCCTTTGCTGCTTTTCAGTCAGCTTCGTCTCCTTTATGTCATCTCTCTCCCTGCTCCCCTAGTCTCTATTTTTCTTTCTTGTTTCTTGTTGTTTCCCTCTGCCTCCGGGACAACTTTGTTACCAACTGGATGTACCTTGTAATTTTCCGGCCTAAAACAATAGCTGCAGACAGCAGTGGTCTAAACTGTACAGCCACCGTGACATTTTCTCATCGAACAGGCCCCCCTTCTGAAACAAAAAAAATGCCAGGCGGACACCACGGGGCACAATTAGACCACTTTACGCTGGAGAGAGAGGGGGAGACGGCTACAGATACAACACACACTCTGCAACTTTGCTCCCCATGCAGTCCACTACTGTCCTACAGTCATTTATTTTACTTTACTAATTGCTTTAATGGGGTTTTCAGGGGCCAGCCTGTTCCTGTACGCTAGTGGCTGCACACTAACTCTCTATCTGTCTTGCCTCTGTCTCCATTAATAGGCTCAGGATGGAGCTGAATCTTTAGTAATGCAATCAGTTGACAAGGACTTGATTGTAGAACCTGCTCATTAAGACATACTTAATTGTTGTCCTTTTCACTTAATTGCTTAACAAGTTATGATTACTCACACATACCAGTCATGCACAGCACTCTGTTTGGCTGATATCGGCCCGTGAGTGTTTCTGTCCACCAGTATGCTAGACATGATGTAGTAGTTGAGCATTTCTCATTTCTGTTGGAAGACCTCAGATAATCATATCAGAGATTTTGCATATATTAGCTCATTTGTTACAAATATTCTGTTGCCTCAGGGGTGTTGTTAAGTCAAGAAAATAACCTGGGATGATGTCATTTTGGATTTGCAGCAGAGCATTACAAACTGGGGGCTTTTTGGAGCTTGACCCACACTAGGGACTGAAAGTCACAATATGTAAGACACTGACCATTCCTTTTTTAAATCTGTCTTTTGTAAGTCTCCCAATTTAATTGATGTTAAACATTAAATTGCTGGAATAAAGTGCATCACCACACTATTATGATGTAATGTAACATGATGTCATTTTGGTGGATTACACAATGTAAGCAGTTCTGATAATTGATTTTAATGCCACGTGGAAATTAACGGAGATCAATGGCTGCTTTGAGCTATGGGAAAAATCAATAGATAAATCCATATCCAATTCTATAGCATGCAATTAAAAATAGCCAACAAAATTGTTAAATACACATGATTACTAGCACTCTGTTTAGGTCTTTTAACCTCATTTGTCTCTAATGTGACATTTAATGTCATTATCATTATTATGCTCAGTTTTTATACACTGAGCATTTAATAAATTCAGACTTTACTCCCCAGACAGAATGAAAAGAAATTGCTTTTTTCTTCTTTGTCCCTAGTATGGGGCAAACTCCCAAAATACAGGATAACATGAGGATATCTCCATGCCTCTAGTTTATAACAAAGTACTCCTCATTACAAGTAAACTGATCTTTCTGTGTAAAATCTGTGGAGTGCCCTTGAATATTGATAATTTGCATTTACTGCTGAATGCTAGCAAAAATCTTCCAAGATACAGTATCAGCTTTCCACAATTCAAACGACACACACACACACACACACACACACACACACACACACACACACACACACACACACACACACACACACACATACACACACACAAACACAGTGACATGCATGCTCAGAGCTGCCGTGTATTTACATCCTGTGCAGACTGAAACATAGTGTTGATTGCGCTGATCTGTCTAGTTTTAGCTAAACCCTCATTTTATGACCCACTTATCTCTGTGATTAAACCTATGTTCAGTCAGTCTGCAGCCAAACAGCAGTGTAAACTGAGCCAATCCCAATTTGAATAAAGAAATGACTGGAGGCTGGAGCTTTGCATGTGCGGCATGTCTTTGCTCAGATGTCATGATGGCTTTAGTCAGACTGTGCCATCCAGGGAGTGACAAGTGGACATGTCAGATAAAGGAGAGCAAAAGCAAGGAAAAAGAGATTTTAGGCTGTGTAGACGTTGGCTTTCACCAGGTTTTCACCGGGTTTCATGATGCTGTAGGACGTGACTGTGATACCTTTTGGGAAGCCATGGGTTCAGATTCTGAGTCAGACTGCATCTGGGTGAGAAATGGTTGTGCTTGCTTGTGTTCTTTATATGAAGCCTCACCAATAGTTACTTATTTGATGATTCACTTGCTTCCGTGATTAGAAAATATTAAATGCAGTTCTTGATGCTATTTTGAGGCTATTTACCTGGTAGTAGGTGACATGCACACTCACTGGGGACACCAAGTTAGCTGGCTTGCTTAGTGACAGTTTTCAAGTGAGGTTCTCTCTTCATTAACTGGGGAAAAAAACTGTTTAGACTTCAAACTATGTCTGTCTCGTGCAGCAGTTCACACTTTGGCAGAGGGCGCTTATATGAAAGTGGATGGTGCACTATATTCAATATGATGCTTTCCTCTACTCTGGACTCTCTGGCTCTCCATCCCCTCTAAGGTCAAGGCTGTTTTGGGCCCGCGCCTCAAATTCCTTGTGTCAAAGTTCCCAAAAGTTGAACACCACACAAACGATTTGCACGGATTTACAGCCTATAAAAGTGAATCCACTGATCATGGCAATTCCATTGAGATGAAGTGATTTCATTCTGAACTTTGCCTATTAGAAATGCTGGTCTAACTGAACCCTTACAGCACAATGGAACATTTTTATTTTATAAGGGGACGGCTGTAATTTGTTTCTTAGTGAAGTGGACGAAGTTCCACTTTGCTTTCACATTCTCAGTCAAAATAACACAAGTAAATAAAATAAATAATAAAATGCTAATTGGCTGTGTGTAGATTAGATGTGCATGTTTGTGTGTGCTTTAACTTCCTCCAACTAATGCGCTTTTTTGCCCCGATACACTCCTGTTTCAGCCTGTAGAATTTCACTGATGCAGAACACAGTGTGTGTGGAGCCCAGTCTGTTTGTGTGTAGGTATGAGTCTACTGTTTTGTGTGTGTGTGTGTGTGTGTGTGTGTGTGTGTGTGTGTGTGTGTGTGTGTGTGTGTGTGTGTGTGTGCGCGCGCGTGTGCGTGTGTGTGCCTCCCTCCATCTCACCTCCCTTCCATCTTCCATCTCCCCTGCCTCCCCTCCCCATCTCCAAAATCCCCCATTGCTTTTAGAGGCATGACGGTGGTGGGGGGGCGCTTGATCATAGGGAGAGAGAGGTGGAGTGAGAGAGGCAGTGAGTGTGTGGCGAGCGGCGGGCTTTTTTGGCAGGGTCAGCCGGTGGGAGGGCCCATTGTGATGCAACGTTGCATAAATAATGCCACGGGGCTTCTAAATGCTCCGTTGCCATGGGGACCTTTGTGCCTCAGTGAACACCGCGTGTGTGTATGTGTGTGTGTGTGTGTGTGTGTATGTGTGTTTCATGGCCCCCAAGGAGAGAGAGAGAGAGAAAGAGACATAGAGAGAGAGAGAGGCTGAGTTGCAGTCAGCTCAAGTGACACTTGTAGTCTCTCTCTCTCTGTCTTTCTTTCTGTCTGTCTCTCTATCTCTGGCTGTGTTTGACCCGGGAAGGATGAGTGTTTGGAGGAGGGAGCGTTGTTCTTGCTTTTTGACCAGAGGGGGGGCAAAGAAAAAGCGGGATACTCTGTGATTTTCAGTCCCTCTGTGAAGTATGGTCCATGTGAAGGTATGTGTGCCTACTGCTTCTGGTTTTCTATTTCTTTTTCCCACCTTTTTTTCTTTTTTTTTTCTCACCGCTTTTTGACACCAGCACCTTTCAGAATACATTCCATCATGGTCTCTGCCTCTTCCTCTGCAGTAACAGGTGTCTGCCTGTCAGCCCTGAATTGGAGGGAGCAGAGATCGGAGGGGCAGAGGGGGGGAAAGGAGGGAGCGTTCGTCTTTGTTTGGACGTTTTCAAGAAGCCTTACAACGGAATTCTCACGGCTCACCATCCAGCTAGTTAGTCATCTTGCTTAGCCTGTATGCTCTCAGCTGTCGGAGCGCCAAACAAGCAAACAAACAAAGGAAAACACAGGCTTCTCATCTTTTCCTTCATCTGCTCTGGAGATGTTACCTCGAAGTAGGTTGTTTTCGTCTCGGTTTTCACTTCTTTACATCAGCTGATGGGGGGTGTTTGGATTCATTTGACTGCAAAAAGTGTGATCACACAGGGGAAAACATGCACTTTTCTTGCATGCAGCGATGCTTGAGCTGTAAATAGAAATGCAGCTTCTTAACTGTGTGTGATGGAATTTCTTGCAGCTCTCTGGTAGCTTTGTAGCAAGTGGCTGGTTTGTGTTTGCATCAAAGGATTACAGCTTCAAATTAGTCTTTAAGTGCCGAGATTGCCTTTATGCTGAAACTTTAACAAACACTATGGTAATTGATCTAAGGCCACTAAGTGCTAAAAAGGCGTTGGCAGGTTTATTATATGGCTTTTGTATCCATTTCAAAACCGATTTATCATCAGCTCAGTAAATAGCCAACTCAGCACAACTGATGCAGCCAGGTGATTTTTTTATTACTATTTCTGTTGAGCAGCTATGTTTTCATCCGCAGTGCAGAGTAAACAAGTCTATGTATCATCATGTTGAAGTTGTGCAAACAAGGAAGAGTGTTCATGTTGCTCTGGCTGTATTCACACTTGAGAGACTTCACAGCCTTGTGTGTGTGTGTGTGTGAGAGAGAGAGAGAGCATTACAGCATGTTAACATCAACAGACTGTTCTGCATTCACTACATTTTCGACTGTGCAACAGACGTTACATGTAGTGTTTTACAGCGGAACATATATATGCTGTGTGGCAGCTGCACAAAGCACTTAACTGTGTCATGAAGTCAATGGGAAAATTTCTCTAACCCTGGCACCGTTAGTGGGTCAATATATCCACTCAGTGTCACAGTGGCAAGTCTGTTTCCATTCAATTTATGTGTGTTCTCATATGAGTCTATTAGCTGTGTGCACAACTTGCAGAATCAGTGCATATACATTTGTATCTGTCTATGCTTCTGTGCAAGTGTGCATGTGCACATATGCATATGCATGCCGGATATGTTTCTGTGGTTGTGTGTGTGTGTGTGCGCATCTGTGGGTGTGCTCCTACATGCGTGTCCAGTTAACATTAATAACAAGAAGATTGTGCATAATTACAGTGAAATTTGCAAATTTGATTTTGCTAATTTTTTACATTAATGATTCATTATAATCAAATTGTATCATTATGGTGGAAGGCCTGGAGTAGCCTCAGGCATCATCAGCTTTTAAGCTCCCACCGACCAGCGCTCTGCTCTCCGACAGTGTTCTTAAGCTTTAAACACACAATGTGTAAAAATAAAAATAAGATGAATGCTGATCCTTGCTGGGAAATTTATTTTCCTATGGTAATTTGATGCCATTCCAAATGTTATAATCATCATGAAGTTAAGTTGTTTCTTTCACCGTGTCTGTGTAAATGGAACAGTCTGACTTTTTATTCACTTTTAATGACATGCGATTGCTTTTTGAACATATGGAGCTTCATTTGACTGGAAACTCAAGGGTTGAGTGTTTTATATGCAACAGGCCATTTGTCATGCACATTTACTGTTTGAGTATGACATGTTCAATGTGTTGTGAAATCTCTTAATTCCTTTATAAGAATGACAGATAGGGCTGGGTGATACAGTTGAAAAATGCATCATGATAAAATGTTTTGTTGTTTTTAGTCATTATTGATAATTATTGATACTTTCTAAAGACATATTTTTAATGAAGACCGGGAGAAAAAAGGTTGAATTCAACCACTTTATTTTGATTTTAAGTGCCTTTCCATCATCGACTGCCTGTGAGTTGTTTCTTGAGAATTCCCTCACTATCTGCAATTATGCTCTCATGCCACGCTGTTTATCTCAACGTGTCACATGTTGATGGTGCAACTAAACACACCTGTTAAATGACTGGGTGTTTTCATGTCACTTGCAACACACTGCTTTATCAAGGGCCATGATAGGCCGTTGGGTGGATTCATTATATACTGTCATGGCGGTTTGCATTCAAGTGAAACTATCAAACAATCTATCAAACAATTGTCTTATTGTTATTGATGAATCCCCAGTTCATATGACCATTGTTTTATCTCCAAGGCCGAAAGAGCGATGGGTAAAAAAGTTATAAATATAATGCAGGTACTGTATGTGTCACTTCAAAGTTGCTTTCCCACAGAATTACTGTCGTGTGCAGTTTCAGTAAAATCTTCAGCCATTGTCCATCAGACCAAATGAAATATATAAATGTCCATTCACAGATCCCAAAGTTTTATAGCTTTTAGATGAGCTCAGATGTCTTTCCGAATAGCTCCTCTCTATTCAAATGCTGCCAGGGGAACGCTGGTTGATTATATCACCCATTGTGACATGATTTATTATAATTCCATCACTTTTAGTATCTGGAAACCCACCAGAACACTGTCAGAAATCAATTTAAGATCAAAAGTTGAGGACCGGTGTCCCAGTGTTTTGGCACTGTGAGCTCTTCACTTGATTTTAAAGAATCTGCAATGCGGTTGGATTAATTTTTTTTTGCTTTTTTTTTTTTTCACAAATTGTTAAAACCAGTTGTGTTTAATCAGCCGTAATGATCGCAGCAGCAGACACAAACACTGTAATCAGCTGTTAGTTTGTTTGTGTATCAGTTAATTAGTGGTTATTCATCACACTTTGAATAGCATAAATTAAGCATAAAAACAATGGGCCTCATGGAAGAACTGCTCATAGGAACAGATTTGTCACAATTGTTCAGACCTCATATACAGTCTGCCTTTCTGCATTTATTTTGGTTAAGAATCATGATGCCGTAATATGAAAAGGCTCAAATGAAACTTTTTTTTAAAAAAAAAAAGTAAGATTGTGTTCACTTTGTGATGTACATCACTTTTTGGTGCCATTTATTTAAGTTGAAATGAGAAATTTACATCAATTTAGTGTTGTTAAAGTTCTAGGTGAATCAGACTTGGAACAATTGTTTGACAGAAAAAATATAGATAGATTTTGAGTCAGAAAACAAAAAATGTTTTCACATAAATCTTTTTCCATCCACCTGTTTCATTGTCCATTTTCAATTTAAATGAAAACACCAGTGATTCAGAGGCGGAAAGGTTAATGTGTTGATTAAAGCAAATTGTGACAAAATATCAAAATTTATTGAAACAAACTCAGCAAATGAATCGTCATTTCCATACTTGAGGCATGTGGCTTAATCGTCCAATGAAGAAATGAAACACTGAACAATGAAGGAAAGGTATAACCATATTTCATCCGTTTCCACATCTTTTTTTATTTGAGGTTTGACCAGCGTTCTCTTAAATTACATCATGGCGTTGTGTCCTCACAATAGAACCTGAACAGAGTATTATTGCCGGCAATTGTTTATCTCTATAAACTAACTAATATTCGCATGACAGTAGTGGATGGAAATGGTTACTGCTTTGCATTTTCTTTTGCTGGTTTCCATCCGAATGTGGATGGAAACTTAACAAATGTGGCTCATTGTTTCCAAGAGTGGGGTACTTTTGTTTTGTAAATGTCGTCTTCCTCCAGGAATCTAGCACTAACACTAATACATACAATAACACTGACCTCCAGCATTCAGGGTTTTACTCTCTGGACAGCAAGAATTTCCACAGTAAAGCATTGCATTGTCCACAGATTATCAAACTGTATATATTCAACAACTTTCAAAGACTCAACTATATTGCAGTTAAACATTCAGTGTATATAGTAGATGGTATCACATTGAGGCCATACAGTTTAGAGTGAAGAGTATATTACCATCCAGCAGCAGGGTGACAGTGTTCTTTCAGGGTTGCTACAGATTGAGTCTTCAGGTGGGGCAATGGGACTCACAGCCTCTTCTATCCCTCCCTTCATATCAACCAACCAGACAACCATTAGACTAAAGCTTTGAATGTAAACCTGACACTTCATGCCATAAAATAACAAACTTCTTCCACCCAACAAAACTTCTCCGTTCATCTGTTCAGTGTGTTTCTTAGCAGCAGAATCACAAATGTCACATTTGCGGTGGCTTTAGTTTGGTGTCACACTTTTTTGCGACATTTCAAACTCAGCGAATATCTGGCAGTGTGAAACTGGCAGACACAGCGATATCTGGCTTGTTTTCCCACCGCAGACTGCAGAGTCCATTTCACAACAATTAAAAATGTGGCAGAGACAACGGAGCCAAAATAATGTTCAGGATGACTGTAAATGTGACAGTAAATAAATAGACAGAATGTTTTGACACAATCTCTCTCTCTCTCTCTCTCTCTCTCTCTCTCCAGGAGTTGCAGTTTGAACGTCTGACCAGGGAGCTGGAAGCCGAACGACAGATTGTTGCAAGTCAGCTGGAGAGATGCAAGCTTGGCTCTGAGACTGGAAGCATGACTAGCATCAGGTGTGTGTGTGTGTGTGTGTGTGTGTGTGTGTGTGTGTGTGTGTGTGTGTCTGTCTGTCTGTCTGTCTCTGTGTTTTTGTGTTTGTCTCACACCCGTCAGATCCTCTTCCTGTATTCTGTACCTGTGTGTGTCAGCTGCGCTCTTGCAGGTGACTGGCTTTACAGCTGGTCACATTAGATCTGCGCTCCTTGATCTGTGTCCATAATTCAGCTCTGTGGTCCAAACCACAGTTCAAAAACACTGTGGTTTTGCTTTGGACATCAGAGAGAGTGATCTTCCTGCATTCTTTCGGTGCCCCAGATCATCTTTCTTCTCTTGTACCCACACACCTACTTAAGTTGTTTCTTGGTAGAGCTTCAAACTGAATTTATATTTTTCTACGGTGCATTGCTCTCAGTTTATTTCTTATGTCTATGTTGCATTTCAAAACCTAAATTTCAGGCGGAATGTCTGGGCTCTTGGGTGCTATAATGCAGTCAACGAGGATATAATTTCAGTATAACAGCTCTAAGATAATAAATTAATTGTTGCCTCTTAAATGCTTCTACCTGTGCTAAACTCTACTATCATAAATTTCATAATAAAGGCATTTCTCTCAGACAGAGGTGCCTAGCTAGTGAGTGTGATTTAGTGTCCAATTAAAACAACATGAACAGATGTTATGCTACTTGTGTACAGCAACAAGTGTACAACATTGATGCATTCTCATCTTGTCAAGTGGTTACGGCAATGTGATAGCAACCAAAAGCCTCATTACATATCCAGCAAACACACAAAAACATTGGCAGTATTGAAAATTGTGTTTCTGACCTTACAAGAATGTAAGTCCAGTATTCATTTTTAGCTCTGTTTTGGTCTCCACCATCTTGTTTCGCAGTGTTCTACACTACTAAAGAACTGTTTTTACCATCAAGTTTTTCTACAACTTCACTGCAGTCATTCACTTCACTTCGGCTGACCTCATTTTAAGAACACATAAATAACAGAGAGAGCTGTGATCAGCTCTCTCTGTTATTATCCCTCATCTTGCTCATCAAAATAAACATGCCGGATCACAACAGGGAGCTGAGGAGGACATGAAGCAATTAGGTTGTAATCACTTTATAAGACACGTTGCTCAGTCAGGAGTCATTTTTAGAAAAAGTACAATAAAAGCTCAAGGATGGTAACTTGAGACGTCTAAACCTAATTGTACGTGCGCGGCGTGCCTTGAGAAGGGATATAGATCTGTCAAAAACTCACTGGCAGACCAAAGTTTATTGACGGGATCAAGTTGCCATCCTGAAGCTCTTAACTGCGCATTAACTACACGTATTGTAGCACCTTTAAGCTCAGAGGTGCATGAGGAGTGAATCGAGATCACTTTGCGGCAGAAGGATTTGAACTTCAAAGAAATGTGATGATGACTGACGCTTATGATTCGAACAGAGTTAATCTGGATTTGATGTCATCATGTGACTGACTGATGATTAAATAATTTCTCATATGGTGGATGCTTCAATGTGGGTTTTTATATAACTCTCTATTGACGTGTTATAGCCAAAAATGTTGCTAATCATGCTAACAAGCAAACCAAATCTCTTACAATCTTATTTATTTTCTCATTGTGTGTCCCAGAATATGTTACCATTTTCTTTTTGCATTAGAGAGCGAATTGACTTTCTCTTGTGCCAACTCTGTCAGTGCAACACTCCAGTTTGATCAAAGCAGCTGCTTTTCGTACTTTAAATGAATTTTGGCTCAGGTCTAATGGCACAAATCAAATCCTCAGCTTTGCAAACATGACGCGCTATTTATTGTCCATTAAAAAACAGCAATTACTTCTCACAAAGAATCAAACAATGTGCAGCTGTCACAGGCGTCCATCGGTCTGTTCGGGGTCTTCTCTTCTGTGATGAGAGGAAGCAACGTGTACACAATGTGAAGAGACTGTCATATTATCTGCCGCTGATTGAGTTTGGACCTCTCTCTTGGAGCTCTCTGCTCAGAGCTCCAAGGACACATTCTACACATTCCATACCGGTCCCGATGTGAAAACAGCACTCCTGACACAATGGTGGTAATGCACTTAGCCCTCCTCTCAGGACAACGTAACACGATTAAAGCTTCTGTCTCCACTTCTCCGTCTCACTCTCTCTCTCGTACACACACATAAATAAACGCACACAATCCATCATCTTTTCTCCTCTTTGATTCCGTTAAGCACGCGGGGATTCCATCCGTCTCGAACTAATTACTCATCTGCCAGCATTGTAATTCTCATTTCAATTTGAGGGGTGGGACCAACAAAGAGCAGGGAGATGGTCTAAAACCGATTCATTCACAAATCTAATTAACTGGTGCACGCGTTTAGCTGCTCAACGCCGTCACAGGGCCGCACTGAGGGCCCCTGTTTGAAACAACAGCAACATGGGAGATGGAAGAGGTGCGGAGTCCAAAAAAGCACGTCTTCCACTTCATCACCCAGCTGCGCACAGATGGAAAAAAGGCTGCCATTTTGCTAACTCGATTAGATGGTTTTATTATTTAGTGAGGAGCAGAGCGTCTCATGGATTACACTGTACATTGCTTTTTATAGGCCATCCACTTCCTTTGACTTGGAGGTAATTACCGAATGGACAAATGGTTTGGCAAAACACACAAGTCCACAAAGGCAGTGTGCTGGAAGTTTGTAGGGCCTAAAGCGTGTAGGATTTATTGTTCAATTACCTCTGACACATTAGTATTGTTGCTGTTCTGAATAGTTTTATTCCCGGTGAACAGAAGAGGCAAAGTTTAATCGGCAGCTGCAATACTCGTACAGGAATTTATCTTGGTAGCATTTGTGGCGAGATGTATTGATACTGTGTGCAGCTATGAAACTAGAGGCTTGAATATATTCTCAGCGGCTTAATGGAAGTAAGACTGAATTCAAGTCGTTGCAGCGTTTTCAGTTTTTTCTCTTTTGCCATATTGATGTATTTGACTGTGGGAAATTAATTGTTGTGCCTATTTTTTCACTAGTTAATATATTGGTGTCATGTGGGTTAGACTTAGTGCTGCCATTTCTCACTTTAATTCAGTGTGCCTATATGTTACATTAGCTGCATAGTGGATAGGTTTTTTTTTGTTTGTTTTTTTTTAGCCTTTATGAGTTTCGTTTCAACTCATAATCATTCAAACATCAGGAATATTCAACTGAATCAGCTCTTTAAACAAATCATTAAGTATCATTAGGAGGAAAATACTGCCGTAAGATGCTCCGTATTTGCATTTGTAGTAATATGTAAGGTGTCAAATCTAAAACTGCTCCAGCCAGGATCCATGTATTTCTTTCACATGCACTCTTATTTGCTCCAAAGGAGCAGCTCTAGTTTCTACACCCAGACAAGCCACAGGTTCATAGACTGAGGCACAGTAGATATGATATAACCAGTGCTCTTATGACCAGAGACAGCACAATGGCTGTGTGGGGTTTTCAGACACCTTAGCTGATCCCTGTGCTCGATAAAAAGTAGGAAAACAATAGAGGATGAAACTGGCCTTTCATGGGCTTATCCTGTATAACTTCAAAAAAAGGTGAGGAGATAAAATAAAAACTGACTCCCTTTTGTGAAGGGAATCCCCAAACCCAGTTAATGTGAACCATGCGCCACATTTTCCTGTGGTTTTTAGTTAAAAGTCCTTTCAGTTGACTTTCTTTGTCATTGATATTTGACGACCCTATTAAAAAGCAGCCAATGAAGTTACCGACATAATGGGAATCTGTCTCCAGATAGACAGGCCAAACCAAAGAAAAGTTGAATTATGAATCAGTGTTAAGTGCAGCGGGTGCTGGCAGCTCAGGAATCTGCTCCTGTTGTGTTGGTGAAGATAAAGACTTTCAGAGGTGCTAATGAGCTCTTCAGCTCTGCCTTTGTTTCCAGTTTTAATGAGTCACCACAGGTCACAGTGTCTGCCACGACATATGCTGCTGCTTTATCGCTTCAAAAAGCACAAATCCACCGTGTGGCTGTGTGTGTGTGTTCCTCTATCAGTCAAGCTGAGACAGTGTTTTTGTCGGTGGACAGAAGAGTGTGACATATGTTGCCACATCGGTTAAAGGGCCATTCCTCCACAAATGTCAAGGTTGCGAGTGATAATTTGGGGCTTCTCTTGGCATGACAGAAGAGAAGGAAATGAACTTTGAAAATTATCATGATTATGGTGGTATTGTAGATGACAGGATTCACCACTGAAGCTTTCTATTTGTCACTTAACCTCAATTACCAGCCACATCCTCTCACTCAAGTCTTTGCGGTGGCTTTGACAGTTGAAATAAATGATCTTTATGTTGCTTTAGTCAATATTTGTAATCATACTGGTCTCAATATTTCATTGACAGCGTAAAGTGTGTAACAAGTGTATCACATATTTTATGACCAGTCTACATTAATCAAATGAAATAGCTATTTTTCCCCAGCTATTACAAAGTTTTCTTTTCATGCCAGCTATCACTGCATTTGCGGATTTATTTTTTATCTCAGGCAGACCTGCCCCCTCGACTCCTCCTCGGCTTCTTTTGTTATTCACTTTCCCCACCCTTCACTTTCATAGTCTCTTGTCTTATTAGCACATTCTCTCTTGTCTTTTCACATTTTTTTTATAATCTGTCTGTTTTCATCCGGCTTCACCATCTTTATCTGACCTCTCTCAAAGTTGTCAAAAAGTCTTTCTGATCCAAACGCAACACAGTTAAAAGTTGTTATTTCGAGCCCTGTAGCGCTTTGAGTTGGGTTATGTTGTACATATGAAAAACACTTTCACCAGTCAGACAGAGGCCTTGCTCAGAGCCTAGTTTGGTGCATTTTTAAACCAACCCTGGAGCGATTAATTATCTTACCCAGTTGCATCATGGGCTATTGATCAATGATTTGGAAGTTAGAAGAAACAGAGTAACCAGTCTGTCGTTGTGAACAAAGATATATGAGAAGGGAGGAATCACCCTGGAGAGTAGTATCTCCCTCTGTTGCTGCAGCGCACTGTACCGAGTGTTTGCCTGCTCCCTGGCTATAGTCCCTTTATCTAATCATCCAAGTGGACCTCTGACAGCGAGCACACACCCAACAGACACAGATATCTCAGCTCTGGTGGCACCGTGGTAGCCACTCCACTCTGCTGGCTGCAGAATAGCCCCCTCCCTGGGCCGGCTATTTGTCTGCCTCTTTTTCGGCTGTGCATATTTGCAACATTTTTCTGGTGTAATCGGATGCGCGGCTGCATGTTTGGCTGGCCGCTGAGCGTCGAGTGTGTGTGTGTACAGTCATTGGCTGCAACCGGAGCACCCGGCAAGACCCACCGCCACTCGTCTGCCGGGAAAATGTGAAACATCTAGAGAACCCAGTGAGGGTCCATTACCCAGAAGCTGTCAGGGCGCTCGGCTGCCAGCGTAGACTCCCAGCACCGCGGCTCTCCCTCTGCCTCTCCTCAGCACACATACACTAGCAGAGCTGTTTGCAGAGGCGTGCAGCGTTACTGAGAACTTTTACCTGTCTTTATTAAATTGAAAAACTGTTTTTAAAGAAAGGCCCCTAATAGTCCTTTGAAGGAAAAATAGTTCTCCCACAGAGGCAATCTGAAGAATGCATTACAGGTCCATGTAGAACATTTCCAGCCAATATCAGGCCTGTCACACAAAAAGTTACGTTATTTTACAAGCCAGGTTTTGTTGGTGAGTAAGAAGCCTTTATAACTAAAGGGAAAGCTGAAACTACAAAAACTACACCTAGAAATGGATTATTTTACAAGCTTCATATTAATACATATAAACCGATGCCCCCTCACCTGACTCACAAATTTAAGGAAGAAATTAAGCTTGGTTACATCTACAACAACCTGTTCAACCTTTTTGCCCTATGTTGAAAGTGTTTGTCTAGAAGCTACAAAATTATGATGATGAAAGACTAGTTAGTCTGACAGCTACTTGACTCCTGAGTGATGGAGATTAGACTGATCTGAACTGTCCTGTTTGACTCACACAGGCTCATCTAAAACTACTTGTAACAAAATAGAATCGACAAAAGTAGGGCAGAATAGACATCAAACCGAAACTGGAAAATTATGATTGGCCTCATTTCATCATCAACATATTACATCACATGACATACATTCCAAAAGGCAGCGCTAGGGTGGTACTAGAGAACTACAATAGTCGCATCACAGCCCACACAAATAAAATCCTGTTTGATCTCCTTTACTCAGCTGCTGTTTCTTTCATTCTCCATTTGCCATAGCAAGCTTTTATGCACTAGAATCACCTGTTTCTCATGCCATGCAAAGTCTTGTTATTTAGTTTGCTTAGTATGCTAGCAGTGTGATAAAAATACATATTTTCAAGATCAAACGATCCAGGAACCAGAAAGTAGTGAAGATCAGAAAATGGAAGCAGGCAGAGAGAGAAGGCGAGTTAGAATAGTGGTACGGCATGTCGGAGAGACCAAATGTGACAGGTGGCAGTAGCTCCAGATGTTACTTGGGTCGAGGTGTTTCTCATAGCACTGCCCTCTATGGTTGGGGATAGGTTTTTAGGGAAGGTTATGGCTGGAAGTTGCAGCAATAACTTGTTGGTGGAGGTTAGGGCGTAGGCTGGGTTCAGGTAGATGTAAGGGAAAAACACAAATCAATTGGGAAACATAACACCAGCTGGCACCCATTCAGTTTCTAATCTGCCTGACCTCTGTCTGCACTTGGGTCCTATCAAACTGCTGAAAATTATTTTTGAACATAAAAGCTGTGAGTGTTATTTCTTTTACTTAGTATTTTGATTCATCAGTGATTTAAATGTTTGCTGTGGGCTTATGATATTCTAAATTGACTCTGCCAGACATGTGCTTTACTGCAAATTCCACATGACATACGTAATCGTTGGTGATATTTTTGATGAAGAAACGTTTGTTTGTGGGTGTTTTTCATACCATCTCCACACAGTCATAGTCACTTGTAAAGTAGGTCATCTACGTAACACATTAATTTTGCACGCTTTATGTTTCGCCCCTGATGTTTTTTAACGACATCCACAAGAAAGAATGAAAGAATGACAAGGCTTCACTTTGCTGCAAAGAGCTGAGTCATACTGGATGGATACTGTAGCAGCTACCTGTGAGAAGCAGTTTGGTAGAGTTAATTTCTTTTTCATAGTAATATAAAACTGCAGTCACTCGAGCTACACTTGAGCTACACACTTCAGTGTGACTGTGGAAGCATCAGAGAGAGGATCAGAAAGAGATGGATTGACTATGGGCTTTAACAGCTCAATAAACATACACAGAACATTTGTTTTATCAGCTTGATACTTCATGACTTTCCTCAATTCCATTAGAATTGCTTAGCATTTATTTATCATTTATTCATTTTATTATTCTTTTTTACAATGCTGTTGCTTGTCATTCAGGCATAAGTTTAGTAAGAAATAGTTTATTTGATTTGTGACAGGCTGCTGCACGTGTTGCATCACGTTCATTTTGCAATATTCCCAAAATGTATTCAACATGTTTCTGTTGCTAAATGCATTGCATGTGTAATGTAGCCAACCACAGAATTGCATTTAGTTACACTCGCATTTATGAGAGCTGAAGGCTGAAGAATGTCTCAGTGTGGAGTCTCATCACGACCAGCTGTGCTTCACATGCTTGCAATGAACTGTCAGTCACTCTTATTTGTTTTCCTTTTATTTAAACACTCATTTTTGGAGGTTGTAAGGGATAATAGTTTGTTCATAAAAGAGTTATAACTGGGAAGTAGAACTCCCTGGGGTATAAGAGACCCCAACAACACAGCAAAAAGACATCACTCTGGTGGGTAACACATCTGTTTACTAGTGAATGACTTTGCAAAAAGGAATATATATACATATATGTGTGTGTTCATGCATAGCCAAAATAACATATAAACATTTACTTCCTTGGTGCAAAGATGATGCTTTATGGTCATTTCCTTGTCGTTTCCTTGTGATGTGCCAGCTCTGGTGCTTCAGTATTTCTTACATACCGGACTTAAAGAAAATATTTGCAAATTTTTACAGGACTGCTGAGCTCTGTGGGACCCCAAACAATGAGGAATTTATTTATGTTAATATGAACAAATTTAGTGACTTGTGTGGCTCAGCCTTTATTCTACTCATGATCACAAGTGAATTTTGTTGTTTTTTTTCCGTGGGTTTCCATTTTTTGGATAGATATTTTCGACTCTCTCTCCCCATCTTGCCCGTAAACTGCATCATCTGGAAGCACATTACACGCTCCTCTCCAAATGCCAGTGCTCTGCATGGTTATGGTGTCGTTGCACCCAGATGAAATGCACACAGACTTTTCAGTTAAAGGCCACTGTCAGCCAGTGTCCCCAAATGTTGAGTACAGCTCGGGTGAACTGTCTGATTTTGAAAAGTTGAGGCTCTGAAAGTTTCGATTAAATAAAAGGAACAGAAAAAGAGGAAATATCTTGATATTGGCAAGGCGAATGCTGCTGTAACATCAGAGCAGTGCTCTCATGTGTCAGTGAATAATCTGTGATCTTCACATTTCTGTGATTTCTCTCTGACATTAGAGGGCTCTAACATTGAATGCCATGAATACTCTCATTTGCACTCAGCACTTCTTCCCTTTCTTCATCATTTTGATTTAAATTCTAATTCATGTCTTTATCGGCACAGAATTATGGAAATACAGTGTAATGACGATGATGGTGTTGTTTTTGATGATGTAGGTGATGAGGATGTTCATTTTTAAACATTGATCCAGAGGAGGTTGACTGCTTGATGATGACAGTGGCGGATTCATCCGTGTTCTCCTTATTGATCTGGAAGCGAGAGGAAATGGGAAGGAGGTTGAGAGTTACATTTTAAACACTCTCATTGGGTGTGATCCATACCGAACTCGACGTATTGATCCTGTGGGGGCAATGTGGAGCAGGGGAGGAGAAAAGGGAGAAGGTCAGTGATCTGTACAGTGATCAGGTGGATGGAGGGGAGAGCGTGACAGGATGGGAAATGGATATTTGGATGTAACGTTGCTGAAATGAGTCTGCTTAATCATTTCCAGATTTTCAAAAGTATTGCTATTGCCCTGAAATGTCTATGCATTGTTTGTTCCAGACTCATGTACAATGATTTGACGCCAGCTTTTATCTAGCAGCAGACTCAATGCAATTTCACACACTGTGATTTCACCTGCAAGAGCGGAAGTAGAAAATTATTTGTACTGTTTTCCTGTAATGGAGTGGAGGTTTATTTTGCTCTTATTCTTTTAATGTACTTGGCAAAGAAAGGACAAGCGTTGTTAGTTTACTTTATGACGAGGCCGGATTAGCAGACAGGCTGGGGACCCTTGGGGACACAGTGGTTGTAGTAATTTGATTTATTACATATTTGTTTGGGAATATGCACCACGAACACACAATATATCATCACCTGTCTTGCCTGCTTGTCTTGTAAAGCAGCCTTTCCTAAATACATTTGTGTTGAAGCAAATTACCACAAAAAGGGGGCCTGAAACGCTGTTTCACTTCATTCGCCTTGTATTGTTCTAAATAATCAGTTTTGAGTGACCTATCCATCCTGCCAACTTCATTTACAGTTGTCTGGAAGTCTGTAGCAGTTGCTTCATTAAGAATTTTTTTTCGAAACTAATAAAAGAATATGGTTATTTAAAGCTTGTTATTTTGAAGCCGACCCTACAACAACCTCCACAGCTGTGTCGATCTAAGTCACACTTGTCCCAATTTTTTGTGGCCATTTTTCTGTAGCTATTTTTCAAGGCTGTAAGTAGGTTGGAGGACCCTCAAGGGACCATTGCGACCTGCAAGGCAAGGGTCACGTGATAAAGACAGCTGACTGCATTCAGTAGCCTTCCTAACTTGTCTACTTTTATGGCAATTAGTTAAGAAGCACATAGTACAGCTGTCCTTGAGAAGTTAATATAACTATTTGGTGTTTAGTTTTTTAGTGCCTCACTGCCATTGGAATATAATGGTTGCAAAAGAAACGTGAAAAGGATAAAAAGAAATAGCTGAATAAAGCCAACCTCCCTATTTACCTAAAATATGTAAAGAAAGTTAATCAGACTCTGAAAACCAAATTCAAGGATCCATTCAGCTGCTTCCAGTTTTATGCACTAGAGCTGTATAATAAGAGTTTCTACTCAATTTTTTTAATGTGTGTGTGCCGCTCAGCAATATGCTTCCACCAGCTCTGCTTACAAGGTCTGTTTGAAGAAATAACAGATAATGAAAAAGAAACAGCTCAATGTCATTGTCGTGAAGACAAGAAATGCTATTTTCCATCCAACTAAAATGCGTTCATTGAAACACTTTGCGATGAAAACCCTTAAAACAACATTGTCATACCCACAGTGTGGTCTATATGATAATAATGTAATAACAGCAGGCACAACCACTTCTGTCTGAGAGGTGGGCAGTGATTGAGAGGTCTAAAATCAGGCTACTTTCACCACATTGGTCTCATTTATCTACGACCATGAGGCCAATGAGACTTCCTGCCTTTTATCATTTATATTGAGACATAATTTTCAGCTACTGTGTGATGTCCTCTTTTTGACATCCATATATCTACAGCAAGTCATTTAAACACAATAAAAATCCTTACAAAGCTGAAGTCGGACGAAGTCTGTTTGAAATTAAAAAATGAGACCGAAATCTGGAGGAGGCACACTGAGGGTTGAAAAGAGGACAGAAGAGGGGACTGGGAGTCAACAAGGATGCAGAGCAAGAAGGGGAGGGAGTGAGGGAATAACAAGATGAGCCAGGAGGCAAGGGAGGGGGGGGGGGGGGGCGTCTGTGAGATGCATTCTCATGTTAAGCCTTTTAACCTGCTACCCTGCAAACACACCCAAACACACACTGAGTTAGCATGAGTCACTCAGAGACCCAGACACTCTTAATAAGCCTAATATCCTCCACCGTCACAGACAGCCTCTGTCTGCCACACTCCACCATATGTGTGTGTGTGTGTGTGTATATGCGCACTAACTGACTCCCAGTGTTAGTACAGTTATCTGCGACTATATTATTGATCTTCCAGTAGAACGGAGACAGAACTGTCACAGCTAAGCCCCGATGAAAACCTTCTTAGTCCACAAACACACACATGCACACACTGGGAGATTTTGCACACAAACATGCACTTAAACACACAAATACATATTCATGCTGACTAGAAAGAAGCCTGTTCTGAAGCACACAAGCTTACAATATTTACAATATATACAATATTTGGGTAGACTGGAAGAAATGCAATGCAAAGCTGCTAATGCAATATTTTGAAATAATTTTGTTTAAAAAATTGTGTTTTTACTCAAAGATTATTATTTTTTTGCCTTTGCCTTGGTTTTGTGAATTGATTTATTGGTAATTTATTCATTTATTATCTGCCTTATGTGTTCTGGAAAATATTTGTACTGCAAAAAAGTTGTCTTTGTTTTTGTTTTGTTCGCGTTCTTATGAAGGTTAATTGCAGTAAATGTTGTGTCAGAGAGGTGCTGATTAATGAGATTAGAGTGTAGTTAGTGACCTGATTTAGAATCATTATTTTCCCAATTTACTTATGACGCTGTGTGCAAAGCATCTACAGTTCAAGAAAACATCAAACTACTGTTAACCCCCCCCCCCATAGGTTACTTTTCACAGACACACCAGGAAGGTAGGAATATTCTGCTAAATTAAATAGAACCAAAGAAATCACATGAACAATGAAAGCAACCTCAAAGGCAACAACGATGAATAAATTCATATGGCTTAGAGCATGCTGTCAAGTAAAGGAGTCACAGAGGACAAGCAGACAAGCCTGCAAAGTATGTATGAGCCAAAGTTTTTTTACATGCTTAACAAGAAATACTGTACAGCAGCTACTTTCAACTCAATAAGAAATATTTGTACTGAACGCTGATGGTGTATCACCTGTTTTAAGCATGATCACCATCATCCTGAACCTTCAACCTCCAAGTGAGCATGATGACAAAGGTCCCCTAACCCTAACAAAGTAGTCCTTTTAACCAAACTATGTTTTTCAAAACCTAAGCAAGTGCCTTAGTTGAAGTTTAAATAGTTTAAATGATGATTTTCTACTCATAGGAAACTCAGAAAATGCTTCTGTGTGTCACCGTGGAGGGCAGCAGATGACATATTTTGTACTTACTTTGGAGGACTTCTTAGTATTGATGACAGGTTAAAACTGATCGCAGCATTAGCACAGTGGTCCCAAACATATATAACACATGGCATCAAATGCTTTTCATGGTCTTTGTTGTGTTACAGCCGTTGCTCTAACTTACTATATGACATGTTTTGGAGTGCATTTTTACCCTCAATGATATCAAAAGCTGTAAAAATCTGTGATATTGATTTGACTCCACTGAAGACTAAATCTGATCTCATTTTGATCAATTCATGCTTTGTGTCCTCCAGCAGCCTTACATATGTTCAATCAAACCTTGGAACACTTTTACAATCCAAACCAGGATAAGTGACTCATGCCAATTCATACTTCCTGAGTCACACACACATGTGCACAATGGGAGCCAAGGAGAAAAACCATACACCACAGTATGAGTTGAACTGTTGATAGCAAAAGTTAATTAACTTAATTCCTTAAATGCAATGGTGACAGTTTCAAAGTCGAGCACACCTGGGAGTCGGCTGCAACGACACAATGAAACTGAGGACAGATCGTCGGCCATTTTGGCTACTGATGCTTTCCTTAATTTAGCTCTGGAAGTCTGCCATGCAGTAAAGTGGCTTGGCTGAACTCGATCGATGATGATAAGGAGACCTGGCACAAGGCTTCTGATAGTGTGTGTGTGTGCGTGTGTGTGTGTATGTGTGTGTACAGTAGGTGTGTGCAACAGGCCAAGTCCAAAGCCAGCAAATTGATTTGACATCTAGCTAGCTACAGAGTAGATAGCCACAGCTTTGGCCTGTCAATCTGGAGAGAGGGGGGAAAAAACACATTACACTGATACTGCAGCTCTTGCTACGACAACAGTTGGGCTAAACACAGTGTTTTGGCAACGGGGCTCTGTCACCTATGGGTTTGCGACGAGAACTTGTCCAGGCAGAAGCTTTGGCGACACAAGTTCCCTGCAGAAATTGGGCCTCATTGCAGCAGCTTGGGAAGCATTTTCCTCTTGTGATAAAGCCATCTTTGCAACATCGAGAGCATATGTCAGCATGTATTATATAAATGATGCCTAACAGAGTTGAAGCGCTCCCTCCATTGTAAGACAAAACCTCAATTCCTGCAGAAAGAAGAGCACTGCCGTCTTTTTAATAAATGGCCTCTGAACAGTTATCCCAAAGGGAGGCTTTGTGTATTGACAGTCGCACTTATTTATAGCTCTTGACAGGCTCAATATTTCGGCCCTTGATAACTGCAAAAAGCGGGGAGGAGATGTGAGCGAGTGTTGGCCTACTGAAGTCAGCACACATTAGCTTTTGTTTGTACGGTGCTCGGCTGGAAAAGATGACTGATCATGCCACTGTGTGAAGTCCTGAAGCGATGCTCTCTCTGACTCTTTGTAGTCATGCAAAGGCTCGTTGTTTTTTTTTCTATTCTGTTTCGAAGGAAGGCTCGAACAGCTGTACACCATAAGAGAGACGTGTCACAGCCAATCATTTCTGACATCGTGTTAAGAAATATTTCGACCCACATCTCTTTTCGAGACATCCAGACTGATTGGCAGTGTTGGAGAGTTTTGGCACATGGATTATTTATCTGCCAAGAGAAATACAGTATGTACAGATACCTCTAGGAATGTTATCTGTCTCTGGGCAGTTCTGGAAAGACTGGCCGGTCTCACACAGAGAACCAACATGTCTTCCTCCGCGCTTCTCATTTAACTTCTGGCCCTGAGTCAAAATGGCCGCCTCCCACACTGGCAGACTAGGAAGTCAATCTGACCAATTTAGTGGGTCACAGGAGACTTCTGCTTCTCTCTCTCCGCCTCCCTCTGCCTCTCTCTCTCTGTCCATTTGTTTGGAGCATGTGGACAGGGTAACAGAAATGGCGAGCTGTGCCTCGTCCTGCTGTGCTTTAATCACTCGCTTCAAAGGGCCTCGTGTTTCTCTCTGTCTAGATGGCAGAGGGGAGGAAAATGAAGCTCCACTCCAACTCGGCTGAATTCCTGTACGTCAGACCCAGACGAGACTGATATCTCCCTTCACCTTCACTGTCCTAGCTCCGGTTTGGTGGCTCACGCTGAGCTTTTTATTAAAAAGGAGCAGAATTTCACTCAAAAATATTATCGGTCTCAGCCAGACACAGAGCTCTGCATTCAGTTTGTGTTGTTTTCTTTGGTGATTGCAATCTGCGGCAGCACTGCTGGCAACAAGCATTATTTTATTTGCATTTGCAGATACAGCACGTTGGATTTTTGCTTATTTGTCTCTGCTTCTCTTTTGCCTTAGTAATGATGCATGTGCTCTAAAAGACACCTCACCCCACATGTGTTGTCTGATGATCAGCTCCCACCAGGAGCTTCTCTGCTTGAAACAAACTCAGGAAAAGTCTTATTTCTAAGTTCCAGTGTCCTTCAACCTAAATGATGAAATAGGTTTGTCATTTCCACCAGTTGTTATTTGACACCCCTATTGCCAAAATGACTTTGTTTGTCTAAAGCACATACAATCCAAACAAAAATGATCTACATGATATTTTCTCATCTGACACCTCTGTAGTTATGGTTTGGTAAAGGTTAGTCAAGTAAAACTACTTGGTTAAACTTGTAGTAATTGTTGTGAAACCGACACTGACATATCATCACTTTTTTGGTTTGATATAGTGAAACAGTTGCTTATTTACACATCCAGCATTTAAGTAGCAACATCAGCTTTCATTTGGACTTAGCCACCTGATGAGTGCAGGTTCAATATTCACTCTCTTTTAACTCTGTTCCTTGGCCTCTCTCACCAAGTCCTTAGGGAAATACATAAATAAATTGCACCACTATGTTCACTGACTAGTCTCTAACTGTGTCTGCCTGCTGTCTGGTGCAGAACAAGTTGTTTACCGTGGCTTCTAAGAGCCTTTTCTCTGGAAACTGCTGCCTGATACAAATGAAAACAAACCATGACAGTGGTGACATTGAACCCAAACAGTGAATATGGACATAACTTTTTTTGTTTAAAAGAGAACAACAAAACCTCCACAGGGTGCCTCTAAGGTTTGGTTAACTTTAGGCAACTTAAACTTGGTTAAAGTTAAGGAAAGATTGTGGTCATTGTGGAAAAAAAGACCTTTTGTAGGAGACGGGATACAAACAGTGGATGCAAAACACCCAGCCCTCAACCCAAATCACACATGTGCCTTTACTTCTGAGAGACAAGAGTCATATTTTGTATGGCCACAAAGGGCCGTTGTCAAGAAAATCTAAGCATAAGTTATTTTAAGGGTTATCCCAAACGACCAATGTCGCCATTTTTTCTGGTGCTGACGGCCTCAAGAACAAGCTGAAGTCACTGTGTGGTCAGATTGGTCACGCTCAGCAGCCCTGAGATTCAGTGTCTTGCTCAAGGACCCCTCAACAGGGCAGACTCCAACTTTTAAAGTGGCTTAAACCTTGGTTTTCTATCTCATTACACCATCCTGCCATGCTTTAGCTATGCACTACATGGTTCTTCTCCGAGTAGCAATGTTCAGCAGTCTCCCGGGGCTATTGACATTTTCAACCCACTGAATGCTTTCCTCTCATGAGATATGAGATACAGCCCAGTTAGATAGTACCTGGACAAAGCAGCAACAGTTAGCTATTGTTCCAACATAATGCGCAATTAGGTAAAACTCAGGTGACCGGGCAAGATAAAGCACGTAGTTACAGAGCACGCTGGGGTCCTCAGTCTTCCAGCTCAGACTGTAATTAAAGGTCCACAATAGCTGTTCTGGGATGTGCCTGGGTTTTTTCCCTGGCTGACTGATGGGTTGTCTGGCTGCCACTAATGCAGCAGGAAATTCATGCCGGAGTCACATTTCAATAATATCAGCGTCCCTGAACTCAGTGTATATCTTCCACTTTAGCTCGGCTGTGTGTGTTTATCTGTATTCTCTCAGGATCTACAGTGGTAAATGTTTCAGGTTGTCTTGTACTCTCAATGGTCCTGTCCAGTGTCAAACTTCCAAGTGCTGTTCAAGGTTTGCCTTTAATGTCACATGCTCCGTATGGACTGTGTCTCCAAGCTGGTCTTAAATCAGCACTCTGATTTTAAGAGACTGACTCAGTCGCACTGTTTTACTGATTCCAGAGCTGCTTGCATCTGCTGTCCGGCAACACTGGTGTCCTGTATCTTAAATACAAACCATCACAGCATGGCCTCTTCACATATTCAAAAAATGTCTTCAAACCCAGTGACAGTGACAGCAGTGCAACAAGGGACCAAACATTAGCTACCAAATGGTCTTTGGAGTGAAAGATTTCTCTCCTCGAGTGTCCCACCTTCACTGATGGCAGAGACTGTGATCCTGAGCTGCATTAACTAGTTGCTTTAGAGAAAACTATACACTTCTACTATTCTGTACTACTACTACTACTGTACTCTAAAGTTGAGTCTTGGGGCCACTGCCTGTACACTATGAACACTATAACACTAAAAATTGGGACCAAGTGACTGTAGATGTAATTTCCAAACTCAGAAAAGTCCATTCAGTGGAACAGGATTGGTTAGTAATAAGGAACGTTTACTGTGGGTAAACTAATATCATAAATGTTTATTGTCACAGACTGGATTGAAGTTGATGTGAAAGAGGCATACAATTCAGGGTACTCAGGTGGCAGTGAATGTATTGTTTTCCCTGGCTTGGTCTCTGTGGTGATAGCAGGAACCACTCATGGTCTGAAAGCGCCTTAAGAGTAAAAGTCCTGTTTTGTCAAGAAGAGTGAGGGACGGTATAAAGGCTATTGTATTGAATGCCTAATTAGTTGAACTTGACTCAGAAAGAATGTCTAAAGCACCAACTCAACACCTAATGCAGGATCAGAGATCTTATGTGGATATTTGTTGGACAGAGAATTAGACAAAGGTTACTACATCATTTAGAGCGCTTGAAGCTGGTAATATCAACTGTATGACTTATTGTTTATTTGGCTTACAGCCAAGCCGTTCGGTGTAGCTCCTGCTCCCATTGGGATCAGCCAGTGAATTATGGGTCTCTTTGAAGTCATTTCTGCTTGCGATACTGCCTGTCTTGTGTTGCATTATACGGCAGTTTTCCTGGAGCTTCTGACAGACACACTGCTATCAGGGAAAAAAAAAAGTTGTGACATTTACACACTGCTCTCTGTAGCAAACTGGCTTCTCGCTATTCCGCAATTCTGAGGGTGTATACTTTCACAGAGTAGGAATAACACCAGCACCCTGCCATAGTTAAGGTCATATTTGGGATCATATCCTGCTGGTGTTTGTCATCTACACATGTAGAAACAGAATATCGTGGTTAATACCATAGCAACAGACTTTACAGCATGGATGTTTTTCATGTCTCAGGATTCCTGCTGTTATCAGCTACTTACTTATCATATTCACCTTTCTCTTAAACAGGATATTGGCTTATCTGGGTCAGTATAAATGTAGCATTGCATCTGTGTAGAGAATGAAAATTACTCAGATTCCCACTGAGGTTATTCAGGCTAAAACACAAACTGTATATCCACATGATAATGTATGGTGGCTCAAATAGATAAAATATAACAATGCTCCGTAAAACTGAAATTTTCAAAATGTTTTGATTTCATGTTTGATGTAACTTCACTGTACTTGTAAAACTGCACTAGTCAATATTTCAACAAACAATGTATCAAATGATTCAAATTAAGTCTTGGCAGGGTGCATGCAGTCTCTCCTAGCTCTATGCAGCTTTATGGCCTATTGAAGCTCACATTTTGGATTTAAAACCTGCAAATATACTGAATGATTGAACATTCCTACCCAGACCCAGTTATATCCCTTAGGATATGGTGGAGAGCAAAAAAGAGCTAACAGGAGAGTGATTATTGGACTTGCATTTGTTAGGTGGCTAGAAACAGGACCTCAGATGTGTAAATGGAATTTGATTGTTAACATTTCAGTTCAACAACAGCAGTGTCAGATTCTCTACTTCTGCCTCCAGTGATGTCCAAAAAACCTTATTAATGCAATAGTTTTAAAAGTACATTTAAAAGTTAAACTGTGTTTGAGACGAGACCTCCATCTTAGTGACTGAGATGTAATACTTGTCACAGTAATGTCACCATAGACAAACAGGTGGGCATCTTAAGGAGTTGGTCCATCACAAGTATACATAACAATTTGTAATACTTCCTGGTGTAGATTCTCCAGGTCACTGGAACTATACTGAAGGGATGAATGTCATTCTTCCAAAAATATCCTCTCATTTTGTGTTTTGATGATGAGCACGTTGATGTGCTGACCATAGAATATGATTGACATCATTTTCATATTCATCAAAAAATTCAGTGAAAGCTCTCATGTTTCAATACAGATATTGTAGCATATGCATTTCTTACATTTCTCTGCCTACACTATTTATTCAGGTTTTCCCTTTAATTTGCCAGTCTGAAGCAATCTAAAAAGTACAGCATCACAATAACCCGACCGTCTACCTCATTTGGCGTTACAAATGAATTTTAGCATCAGAGTGTTGTCTGAGCAGCCAGCAGAAAGAGGAGACATCACTGCCAAAATTCATGATTATGTGAAAAGCAAAGTCAAGCGGCAGTGATTGATGGTCAAAGAAATGAAGAGGATGAATATCGATGAGGCCTTTGGGGGGGAAAAAAGCGAGTGCGCTTTTCTTTGAGTGGTGCACCAAAAACTTTGATGTGACATTTTAATGCTAATGTAGACTTTATTTAGATGACTATAAGCTTTTCAAAAGTGCAGCGTCAGTTCTGATGAGAGTGTGAATGAAATTGCGTGAGATGTGAATAAAGCAGCTTTAAAGGTAACTGTGAATATTGTAGCTGACAGCCTATGATTAATGCCTAAATTAAATGAAATAAGATCTATGTTTGCAGAAGTCATCCACTTTGTTTGTAGTGTAAAAGCCTTTGGGTTTGAGTTGGAGTTTTTTTTTTTTTATGTAAAGTCTGTTTAAAAGAAAAAAAGTCTGAGTAAATTAACATCCACACTCAGACTTTAGCTTTTGAATCTAAATTAGCATTGACACAAGCAATGGCTGCGTTATTGTTTAATGGTTTCCAAGAGCTAAAAAGGCCTTTGCTTTCCTTTCTTTGTGCTTTTTTTTCCCTGTATGGGTGGCTCTATTATCTAACAGCTCTGTCTACAAGAGCGCTGGTCATTGTGGTCAGCACAGATAACAGATAATATGCAGGGCATGGAAATAGATGGATTATATGGACTGGGTTCAGAATGTGTTTATTGGGTGGATAAAATGACAGGATTTTCATTGCTATCTCTGGCATTCGCGCTTTTTAGCCTCCCTCATTGGATTTAACAGAGCTCTCTCCTCTTTCTCTCCCTCTCTGACTCTCATCTGTTATCCCCCTCTCGTTGTATTATATTCCCACTTTCATTTTCTACCTCTCTGGTATCCCCTCTCTCTGCTTGTGTCTCTCCATCTCTCCATCTCTCCATCTTCTCTCTAACCTTTTCCATTCTTTTTCCCGTCTCTAATGCAGCAGAGCAGTTTGTTAGATGAGGTTGTCAGAGAGCAACTGTTTGATTTTTGTGACATTATCTGTTTTTTCTCCAGAAATGACACCAAATGGCCAAAATGCGCTTTTGAAAGCAGCTGAAAATATCAGATCAGAAAGTACAACAGGGGTTGATCATTATTTGAAATTACCGAACATTATGCTTCCCATCTGTTCTTTTATCCGGCTAAAATAATAGCTTTACCAAGTGGTGCTTTTAACTAAAATTGTCATAACTGGGCTCAAGTATTGCAATGAAGGGCTATTAACTTGTATTGACTTGAGTTCAATTATAGCTCAAATTGTCTCCTAGTCTTGACATATATTCCCACTTGTTGTAAGGATTATTGATATAATAATTATTATTTATATATTTGTGTTAGAGTTATAAAATGACAGAGGTCAATAAGAGGCACTGTGCCATACATATAATGGATGCAATTTTTAATTAAGTATGTCAGGACACCTTTGCTTGGTGGAGCTCCAGGAACTTTGGCAGTCCTACAAAACTCTGTCTTTTTAATTTCGTATTTTGATTATAGGCTTTTAGCTGATTAGCTGACAGATGATTAATATTTGGCGAGTTGTAAGGTTGCCACAATAAAGTAAGAATATTACACAGGTTCTGCTGCTTGTATGTTATTTGTGTTCATTTGTTATTTGAGTATCAGAGTGAACTCTTAGCATGTTCTTATTCTAAATACATTTACATGTTGCCAATCTACTTTGCCAATTTGTTTTGGAGGAAATGTAATTGCTAACTTGCCTCAATTTCATTCACCATTTATTTTACAATCCAGTTAGTAAGATGTTTGTATACTGTGCAGAAGTCATAAGGAAAGTTTCCTGCATCCTGTGTGTTGTTAGATTTAAGTCAGAGGTTCCCAGCACCTGGGCCGTGGACCAGCAGGCCTCTGAATACTTGCTATGCAGATTAAAAATGTTATATCTCTTAATAGGCAATCAAAGGCTAATTTTATGGTTGAACTCAGTCCAGTCTGTTCTGCATTCTGCCTCATCACTCCCTGTCGTACCCTAAACAATAATATTCTAACATCTAATGATAGTAGGTCAACAGTCATCAGATAACCACTTTATCAGTGCCATCGCAAGTTACAATAAGGAAGAACATTTTTGGGAGATCAAGTAGGGACATTATAATAAATCAGGAATCGACTATGAGGATGACATTTGTCTGGCAATATACTGTACGCTACTGCTCAAGTCTAGTAAGGGTTCATATTTGCTGATTGAATTGAGTTTAGAGTAATTTTCATTTGTTAGGCTTGAGCAGAAAGGTTACAGTCTGTAGCTGTCCATTCATTACTCTGTTGTTTTGGGAGCCATCTCCTACGGCTTTAAAAATTCAAAAGATGAAATATTGTAGAAAAAGTGTCATTACTTTCTGCTGATCGGTTCTTAGCCAGTGAAGATGAAAATGGGGATGGAGCTTCTCTCTTGTGATTTATCATCTCGATTTGGTATGGTCAGTCTTTCAAAGCTTGTAGAAAAAGCTGAAGGCATTTTGAGACAATCCAGTATTGTTTCTGAGTCTTGCAGAAAACAACACTCTGATTATGCTATAGGGGATTGTGTAACATGTTTGGATTTTGTGCGTACCAAAAGCAGCAGAGGATGGGTACAATATCATATAGCACTGACAGGCTTGAGCTTTGCACAGTCAAACACAAAAACCAATGTTGAGCCCTGTGGAAACAAAATGCGCTGTCTTGTATACACACAAACTCAGCCACGCTTACACCTGCACGTTCATGCACACGGCATTATATCATTAGCGGTGATGAAGTGCCATGTCATGGCGTGACCTGCAGCAGGCGAGTTGATCACACTGTCAATTAGTTCTCTCTCGGCCCACTAATTATACTGTCACATCCTGTTGACATGCCGTAGAGATTCGATGGGAAAAAAACACTAACTCTCTGTGTTTCCTGGGCCAAGAGGTCAATGAGCTGCTTCAGATACTGAGGTCTGATTAGTTGTACCTGGTGGCCAGGAGGAGGAGGACTGCTTGTGTGGGCAGAGGGGGGTGGCGAAGAGGTATAGATTGAAGTATTTCATGAAGCCCTGCGATCTCCTGACTTTTCCTTTCCGTGGAGTTGACATTTGTGTTTTTAAGTGAAACAATTCAATAAGTTGCTATGACATTTTCTAAAGATATTCATGGGGCCCAGATGAATCTTCAGAGCTTTGGCGGTCCCCTGACTTTTTTTATCTAGCTTATCATGAAGGTGACTTTTTTTTTTTTTTTTTTTTTTTTTTTTGAGGGAACAATTCAACAACTATTGAATGAATTGCCATAAAATCTGCCACACATTCCTGTCAAGATGGATTTGAATGACTTTGGTGATCCCCTCACTTTTCATCTAGTGCCATAATCAAATGAAAAATTCTATTTGCCACATACTTTGGTTAACTGAGGCATAAACGAATGACATTCTGTACTGTCAGCCTTGTTAGCATTTACCTCCAATTACCACTGTGCCAAAGTACAGCTTCAGAGAGTAGAATCTTAGTCATGTTACATGATAAATGATGTAAACAATTATTCAAATATTCGAATTGTTGAAGATTAATTTTCAGTTAATGTACATGATATCTTGAATCTGGATACAAAGCAAAAGGCTGAGCTTGTGGCAAACAGCCAAGAAGAAATCTGCTCATCTCTTTTCCCCTGTTCATCACACCCTGACTCTGGATCATGATCCAATCCAACTGCGTTAGATTGAGGATTGTTCTGCTATAGTGTAGTCTAGTTTAGCCTATTCTCTAATATGAACAAATATATTTCCCCTCAGCTTCGATAGAAATCCAAAAACCTCTGGGCTGTTTTCTATTCCAGCTCCAGCCCCTGTTGATGTAAGCACTTGATGAAAACACCACTTATCCTCTTTCCTCACGATTTTCAACAAGGTTTCCACCTGAGCACTCAGCTTACGTTTAGTTTTACCTACATCACATCCTGGGCGTTGGTAAATAACACCTCGACCAGTACTGAGGCAAGTTTTTGACACCAGAAAATGCAGGGAGAGAGAGCGAGGACCAGTCTGCCCTTTAAAATAAAATATTGACTCAAGCTCTGTCATCAGTACTGGCTGTCTGAACCCAGACTACTGATAATAATCCCCATCATCCTGCTCCATCGAAGGTGTATGCCTGATATAAACACACTCCATCCTCCAAGACACTCGGGTGCAGTCACTCTCTCCTCCCTTGCTTCATGCGCGCCTCCTTTGTGTGGCAAATGCGTGCTGCCTGTAGCTTGTGTGTGCGTATGTGCACCTGTGGGGGTGTATTGTTTGGTGTAATAACGCCTGATAAATGAGGAGTCTGCTTTGCTGACGGAGGGTCCCATTAACATGTACCGCTTGGCTCCCCCCACACAATCCGTCACACAGCAAACACACGCAGGAAAGAATGGAGGTAATCAATGGGATGATTTAATAGCATCTGTTCTGTGTCCGCAGGGAGTGAATAACAGTCATCGCTATGTTTAGGTATGGAGACTTTGGGTTATGGTATGGCACATTTCATGCCAAAATGGTTTTCATTTCGAATCATGCAGCTAAAGAAGATTGATACCACTCTCATGTCTGTATGCTAAATAGAATTACATTACATTACATTTTCTAAAGTTTAAAAACCTGGCCCTTAAAACTACAACTTAAAAGTTTTCCATTTCTGATACATACTCAGATATAACATGTTGATGCTGGTTCTAGCTTCATATATAGCATACAGACATGAGAGCATTTTTATTCTGGCATGAGGAAGTCATCATCATTTATTTTCTAGTCGTCTGCTCACAGGCATATGTTACCAACCTTTGAGTATTGCCATTTTATGAACATTTGAGGGGTCATCCAGCTGAGACTGTTGGATTCAACAGGCTTCAGAAGTAGACACATCACTTCCTTAAAATACTCAAATCAACTCATCATCATCAGAGATTGGTGATGATTCTTCTGTGTAATGTGTGTCAAACTGTTATGAATATATATACAGTATGTAGGGCAGTATGTTTGGAACATGTCGTCATGAGGTCACACTGATCTCTTATACTTGTTGGCAGTTATGTTCCTGCAGCCAACTTATATCCTTTAGCTTTGGTTGTATCAGGGCAGCTAATGTTAACTTGCTGGGATTGATCTGCAGCATTGACCATTCTGCTGGTAGCTTTAGCTTGTTCAGCTAAATATCATGTGATGGCTTATCTCTATAAAAGAATAATATATTATCTGACCAGCAAACAGCAGCCAGTTTTATTGAGTTAATTCATAACTTGCCAGTCTTTAAGGCTACATTCAATTTTGCTGCCATTAATACAGTACATAGTGAATGTACTAGTATATAGTAAGAATAAATAGTGAACCTTTCATTTTCTGTATGTGTAACATTAACTGATAAACTGAAAAAAGTGGGCTAAGACTTAACAGGACTAACTGAATAGACTTTTTTAGACACCCAATCAAGCAGTTTTTACAGCCGTGCAATCGTCTGACAAATGATTTGAGAGACATATAAATGGCAACCCCTGTTGTACACACAGGGTGAGAGGTAAAGCCTGCAGCAGAGGAATCATCAGAGAGGTAGATCTATAGCAGTAAACAGTATTGAACAAATGTCAGAGAAGCTCCAACCGGAGGAAACACCTGACTAACAATTAACGACTCATGGCTAAACAGGAAGGATGTGATTTGCTTCCCCTCCTTTTAAAAGACTGGCTGTGAAAAGTGCTGCTCTGTCATCTGTATCTTGAAATATCTTGAAATATCCTGAAATATTTGACATGTATTCTTGCTTCGTATCCTCTTCTTTAAATGAGGGCTAGTGACTGTAAAAACCAAAAAACCTGCTCAGCTTCATCACGGTCATTTCAGGCCAGATGTTTTTTTGTGTTCTCTGTCAATAGTTTCATAGTAAATAGTGAATCAAAGCACAAGTGGAAAACTGCAGCATATGGCAGCAAACCAAGAAGATAATCAGACAAATGCACAGAAGCACAGTCCATTTCAGAACACGACAATATCTGTTACAGTTTGTTAATGAGTGTTTTAATCTCAAAGGTTACATTCTCTACATGCAGTGCATACAGTATATACTTGGTGTATACAGTGTATCTTGAGTCAGGCTTGGGAATCATTTTAGCCATCTGAAGGTCTGCTATCATTGTCGACAGCTGCCATTTGTTTACATGTAGGTAGGGACACAGAAGGCAAAAAATGGCTTTTATCAAACATCATTTTGAAGATTAAAAGTAAGTGCCACTTTCACAATAAAGCACTAGAAATTAAGATTGAGTGGTAGAGAATTTAACAAAGCTTATAATGATCTCCCTAAGCAATGTTAAATTAAAATGCGAGAGTTTCATAGGGGAGTTTTGTGACTTTTAGTGTGTGAGAGTTACAGTGAGTTGTGAATGTATATGTGTTGTAATGTCCAAACATGTGAGTTATGAATTCGGTATTGATTTCAGTCATGAAGTCTGTTGAAATAGTAAGTTACATGCATTTGCATGCAATATTAGATCATATTCACAAACATGATCAAACTCTACCTCTATGTTATCTCAATAGCAAAGAAACTAGTTGTTTCATGTTTGTTCAAAGCAGCCAACTATATGACTTAAATAATTGCTTTAAAGAAAAAAATAATCAATTGCTCCTCTACTCATGGAAACTGGCACTGCTTTAAATCAAGGAACAATCTACTGTATATTGTTGGCCACTACACAGTATCTTGTTCATGTGTTTGTATGAATATTTCTGCGTGTGCCTTCTGTATATTTTTGGTACACTGTTGTATTTTTTACTCTTCCTGAAGTAAAGACTCTTTTCCAGCCTAATTTAAATGGAAGTTTTCTCTCTCTTAGCAGCATCTTGCTGCCCTTTCAGAAGTATGTTTATCTCAAAATGCACCCTGAAATCTTTCCTATGACAGGATAAATGTAACGCTTTTGTTGGATAAAATCCTTATTTCTCCAAAAAGAACTTCAAAGAAACAGCCTTGTTTTTGACTTGACAACAATGTATTTTGGAGTGTGGATCTTTTTGGTTTTGATAAGGGTCTCTATCCCCAAGGTCTTGAAGAATTTTACCAAACCTCAAGACTTTGTTGTTTTTTATCCCTCAGCTGAAGGTAAAACATGAAAAACTGCAAATGGAGATAGAAGTGTTTCACCACATGATATGCAGCGATATGAAACTCTTAAAAAACCTGTGTTTCCCTGGATGTTCCTGTTTTATTGCAATGCTATAAAGTGGATTTTGATGGGAAAAAGAGACAGTTAATGGCATGTGAGGCTGATGGAAATGCTACTACCGTGTAAAATTGTCCTGCCAGTGCACCACAACAACAAAAAGGAACCAACAAGAACAAATGTTAGTGTAAAATATCATTCTTGCTCATATTTCTAATCCTGTTTGCTTTCTGTTGTTTGTCTCTTGCAGTTCAGCAGATGAGAAATTTCGCTGGAACAACCAAGGTAATATTTCCTCTTAAATGCTCACAGTACATTTTGTCTGGTCCTCTATTGTTTGCATTCTGGCCCTGCACATTGCTGACTGTGCTCATTACAATGGCAGCCATTGTAAAAATCCCCCATCATGCACTGACTGTATATTGATGAAATCATGTACAAGAACTATGGTGGCTGCAGCGGTGAAAAAAAAAAAGCTCAATCGAACTCAGTCTCTGGGCTGAAATGAGGGTTAAAAAAAAAGCTTGGTCTTACAAAAAACTCCTGCCTCTCAAAATCTCTCTCTGTGCCTCACCCCTTCTGACAGCTGAGTAAAGGTCAAACAGCATTTACAAATAATTCTCAGCATTTAGTTTAACCTGTTTGCAGAGCCACATGGGAAGTGTTTTCCATAAAGGAGGAAACAAAAATCAATACGTGTACGGCCTTTGGATGATTTGAAAGTCAAATGAAGACACCTCTCTGGACTTGACAACTTCTTTGACAGCACTTTGGTTGAAGAAGCACCACCCATGCATGACACTTAGGTCTCTCTCCCTCCCTCTTTGTCAGTCACGTTGAGATGTATAGGCTGTTGAGAGTAGATTGATTATCTGAGTGCAGGGTTGGTGACCTCAGCCAACAAAGAGGTGACCAAAGGTTTGCAGTCAAACGCCTTGTACTGAAGGCTTTCAGTGTGTGCTCCATCCATCTGTTGCACTGAAGCCTGGCCACTCTGCCCCAGGAAGGCTAAATTTACTCTGTCACCAAAAAGGAAAACCCTCTCTCACTCCAATCAGACCTTTTGATCTTGTCATCACTCACACATCATTAAAAACCCATCACTTCTGGATCAAGCAGGTTTAAAAATGTGTTTCGGCTTCTGTTTGTGAGGGTGAGAGTAAATCCAGCGTAATGCCGCAGACAGCACTGGTAATGTTTCACCAACAGCATCAACATCATCAGTCTGCAATTGCGTCAGTTGAAGTCAATAAAATCAGCCTCCTAAATCCACTCACTAAGGCCTCTACCATTACCATCTCTCTCCCTCTCTCGATAAGAGATTAATGTTGCTCCTAAGACTCATTTGTAAGGTTTTATCCCCCTTGGCAGCCCTCTCTAACTTGAAGACACTAGGCATGTTATGAGCCTCACTCTGACAGACAAACGGCTTGGTATCTAAGTGCAAGGTGGCGCCCCATTGACTTAGATCCCACAAGATTTGCTGCTGGATTATCAGTTAGGTTTTTACCCTTGACTCGAGGTTTACCCTGAGACGTTACTCTTCTAAGGTCTAATTGTATTTTTGATGGGTGAGACATTGATGAATGAGGAAAAGAATGCACAAAAACAGCAAACAAAAGCATGGGTTTGTTGTAATCAGTGTGGCCCTAGCTGGATTACCAACTGGGCAAGGCATTCAACTGTCTGGAGCCTCCAAAGGCCAAAGTTTACTGCATTAGTTGGTTTGTGGTAAACTGACAAAATGCAAATTAGTTTGATGCAAATTCACTGTATCAACTCAAATGATCAGAGACTTAAAGTGCAGATTATTACCTAACCAGAAGGTCTTGTTTTATCGAGGTGATGATGATGATGGGATGGGGAGTCTTTGTTCTGTTAAACAAGGTGTTGATAAAGCAAAACAATGTCCATTGATTGACTTTGTCACTCCTTTTATTTTTGTAGAAGCATGATTTAATAGAGTTGGTATTTATTAGTAATTCTTGCTTCTAATGTCCTATTGTGGTCATAGTAGTAGTAGTACGCATATAGTCAGCGTAGTTAGTTTTAGCCTCAATGTCCTTTTGGTGAATCTGCACCGTGAAATGGCTGCATTTACTGTTATTTGTGATGCAAATTGTATCATTTGGGTTCAGTTAAAACCTTTATTATTTCAGCTGAAGTAACATTTACAAGACACATAGTTACTGCAAATTAATGCCACATGCTGCAAACTTGGGCCAGGACAGTATCCCATCACAGAATCCCTGGTTGGTATCTGGAGCTTCAGGCAAAATATAATGAAGCTGCCATGTATAGTCACAGGATCAGCAGGGGCCCATAGCTCATTTTTGCAGGATCCCCTGTTGGGTTAATCCAGCCGTGAGTGTGTCTTGCATCGCGTGCCACAGAGTAGAAGTATGGAGGAACAGTCTGGAGGTGGCAGAAGAAGCTGCGTCTTTGTTCCTGCTCATGTTTTCTCCTATCTGGTTTGTGCACATGTAGATGGACAGAAGGACATAGAGGAGGAGCTGACAACAGGCCTGGAGCTGGTGGACTCCTGCATCCGATCGCTCCAGGAGTCAGGCATCTTGGACTCGCAGGACACTTCTACAGGAGACAGTAAGGCCAATGTTATGATTAAGAGGGTTTTTTGTGAACAAGAATGAGAAAAATGATTTCTCCCGGTAGTTTTCTTTACTGAGCCAGCTGAGAAAGATAGATTAGAAGAGAATAGGTGAAATGCAATCAGGGACCAGCAGGGATGAATATTCTGCAGAGCTGGAGTCTCCAGGTTTTGGCTGCTTAACCTGTTAAATATGTGTGACTTCACCAACCAAATGCTCTTCACAAAGCCAGCCTGTATAACAGTATCACACAAGTAAGCAATATGCCATTAAACAGAATGTGTTCAGAAGACAATATGTCCATTATTAAATTTCATCAAACCTGTGAGATCAGTTTGTTCACTCAGGTGCCTGCTCTGATTAGCAAGCTCTCCTCAAAGGCAGAACAAGATGCTGGCTTTCATTAGATTTCATCACATCTTGTAAAAGTGCTACTTGACAGAATTAAACAATAATACAAGTATAATGTACAAGAATGGTGTTTTGCAAGCTCTACACCACTGATCTGTTAGTATGTCCAGCATGATTACATGTTTATTTGAATTTTCTATTAATGAGATTTCACATATTTTACATGTGCATGTCATCTATGTGTGTTTACCCATAATCAATCTTTATGCCCATTCTAACTACCTCAGTTTATAGCAAACTGTACCAAAGTCTTGAAGTGAATTCTGTGCTAAACCAGATTTTTGAAGAAGTTTGGTCTACCATACCATACCATACAAATGCCAAGGCTGTCATAAGCGGGATATAATCTGAACCAGTAGTTGGTAACACCAAAGCTTAACTGAATTTAAAACACAACAAGGATATATTATCACCTCATAAGGTTCAAATGGCAAGTGTGCAAAAAGTTGCATATTTTACACATCCAGCAGACTTGAAACAACGTTTGCATTCATATGGAGTTCTCATTAGCTTCTGAGGAAATTATTTCTTTGTCAGAGCTTTGTTAAAGAATACAGCTGCCTGCTGAACCAAACCAATTAGTTGTTGGCCAAAAAGCAAAATAAAGTGCTGAAAGACCCTAAAGCGCCCTGTATAGCTGAAACTAACTGCAGAGTCAGGCCATATTTTTCTGAGAGATCGTCGCTATGAGGAATTCCTTCCACTATAATTTGATCCATTGTTAATATAAATGATGCAGCTTTAAAAAGCCTAAGAACAAATGTTACTAGACCAAGAGAGAGAAAGAAAACGTTTCACAGGTGTCGTATCTGTGTTTTAATTCCAGAGTGCAAAGCAGTTGTTTATAAGAGCTCTCAGTGAGATCCTGAACAACTCCCTGTGCCTCTCTGCTCCATTCTCATCTTTTTTCATTTGGTCCCAGGGATGATACCCATGTCTCTTGTATAGTCGACCCCATGGGAGAGAGGTAGCTGTCAGGAGACATGCAGAGTCGTGCCAGTAGTTTGATATGCTAATCCATCCTTGCTGAGGTGTCAGCTGGCCTGCTGTTCACAGTGCAGAGAGGGGAGGCACACACACGCAAATAAACAGCACAAGCACATAAAGCCATAAATGTGTGCACGAAAACAAGCATGCATATATAATTACACATGAGGCATGAATCATAGTCAAGCATGGAGAAAATACACAGAAATGTACAGGTCAGCTGTTTATGCACACATGCTCAGCGCTCACACACACACACATGCATGCAACACTAGGAATTGTAATTTCATTTGATGGTTTTGATGTTTAAATAATGGTTATGTAACTGACCACCTGACTAGTAAAAAAGATGAAAAAGAACAAACCCTCAAGCAGAGAGGGACTTTGAAGCAAGCAAGAGACAGAATGAGTGACAAAGAAAAATGTGCAAGAAACAGAGAGAATTAATGGATTCATAGAATTACACAAATAACCATTACATACCTGTCAAGTTAACATGACTGAAATCTGTGATCCACCTCAGTGGTGGAATGTAACTAATTACATTTACTCAGCTACTGTACTCAAGTGCAAATTTGAGGTCTTTGTACTTTACTTGAGTCTTTTCTTTTCATTCTACTTTCTACTTCTTCTCCAGTACATCTGAGGGAAATGCTTTTTGCTTCACTGTGTTACTTATTACATTTATTATTTATTACTGCTTACTTTACAATATACAATATACAATATAATATGCAATATTATACAGTATAATATACAATACAATAGAATAGAATATTCTTACACACAAAGCATATTAAGAGATTATAAGATACCGTGTTTTAGTACATGATACAGATGAAACCATTAGTAGATCACTTGACAGAAAATTATTATAATGAAACTATTTTCATATCATGGATCCAGCGTCACGATAATTATAATATATAATACTATTAATACTTGAAGTACTTTTTTCTGATTATACTTATATTCTACAAATTTTCAAGGTAGGATTGTTAGAGAGTATTTTTACATTGTGGAAAAATTCATTCTGGAAACAAAAGTCTATCACAAAGTGGGGTTTTTTTGTTTGTTTTTTTTTTTGTTTTTTTACCAAGTCAAGCAGGTAATGTTAGTTTAATTATTGAACTAACTAGCTACTGATTATCAAATCTGCCTGTGGATGTTGTCATTTCAGCTGGAAAAAGTACTGGCTGGAAATAGGAAGTTTGCCTTTGTCCACCTCTGTCTGAAATCAAGGACCCATTGTTTGAGAAATTACTGAGAGTTTCGAGTCCGCCAGGAGGCTGTCAATTGGCATTTGTTTCATTGTGGTTTTAAAAAAAAAACAAACAAAAAGAAGTGGTTGGTTAAAAAATTCCATTTGGCACACGAGCATATAGACCCACAGTCAAATTCATACGAACACAAAAAGAAGCTTTATACACATATAACGAGATACGTACGCACACACCTACAAGACTCACACACACACCCACACACATACACTCATAGCAGGATCCGCTCCTTTACTCAAGCAGCTGAGCAGATTTGGTGCAACACAGCAACAGAGTGCACTTCATGTGTGTGTCTTCATGCTTCATGCTGCTGATGCTCGCCAGCGTGCGCGGTAATCTGTGTGTGTGTGAGTGACTACGCTCGTACGCAGCTATTTGGGGACTGTGCATGCAGCTATATATGTGTGTGTGTGTGTGTGTGTGTGTGTGTGTGTGTAGCAGACTGCGCATGCCTCCAGTGGGTCTCTAAAAATAGACAACTCATGAAATATTAAAATGTGTCAATAGCGAACGCTGGTCATGATGCGGAAGAAGAGCCACTCAACTTTGTGTGTGTGTGTGTGTGCGTGTAACAGAAGAAGAGATTAGTGAGCCAGAGTAGGTCTATCAGGGCCAGACCTTCCACAACTACATGCATGCAGGTGATGTATATGCAGATGTGGTGTGTGTTCATGCATGTGATCATGGAGTGTGTGTGTTCAGTCAACTCTGAAAGGATATTAAAATGCACAGGCAGAGACCTTCTTATGACACCCCATTACTTTCCTTCTAATACACTAATACACCCCTATCTCTGCCTACACACACACTCACTCTCTCACCTCAGATGGATTCAGTGGAGTGTTTGCCATCTGAGCGATAATGCATTTTTGAGGCCCTTCGCTTCCCTAAAGGCTCCACTACCCATATGAAACACAAGTGGCAAACAAAAACTGTGGAAAACATCCTCCGGCTTTGTGCACACACATCTGGGTTTGAGTGCATGTGTGCGAGAGTGTGTGAATCCATCTGAAACAGGCCTGGAGTATAAATTCTTCCGTTGCATTATGTGTTGTATGCTTGTGTGTGCATGCGTGCGCGTGTGTACTCTCCCAAGATGAGCCTATATTGGACACGGAGGCCTTGACCTAGTAAACTCACCCAGCACCCTCAGCTTAATATCACATTTTAAATAATTCACAATCACCAGCCGCACCGCCTACAGGAGCCATTCGCTGTACTTTTAAGTGACTTTTCACTTTGGTCCATCTTTGTTTTCCAATGCGCCTATCCAGAGTGACTCCATTTGCCATGAGCTGCTGACTTCATCTGTCACAGGCAGCTGATGTTGACCGCCGGCACTCTGATTTTTCATTCTCTCTTGTTGAATAATCACAAACAAGGAACGTTTCTTCTTGTCTTGTGCTGCTCTTGGTTTGATTCTTAGACTGCTGGCAAAAGAAGTAACATCAGTGCAGAAGAAAAGGGGCAGCCACTATTGATGGAGAACAGCTCAGAAATTCCTTCAAGAGTGCAAATACTTAGGAATTTAAAGGTCTACTTAGAGCTGAGATAATGTATTAAAGTTATTTTCTGTTGCAGTGAGTTGTTTGCCAGAGAGGCAGCTGGAGTACACTGTATATGCACTGCAGCAAAATGCAACTGGGGGATATCTTTTTTTTTTAAGCAACATTTTGGTTAAAAAATTAGTTTTATTTCTGTAATTAAAGTCGTTGATGAGGCACATCATCACTATCATCCCCAAAAGTGAATTAATCAGGGGCACATCAAAATTTTTATAGGATTTTAATAAGAGGGATGGGAGAGAGTTTTGGCTCTGGCACAAGCAGCTCCTGCCCTCCTGTCCTCCTCCTCAAATGATTCAATTAAGTTCCCTCCAAACTTTATGGGCCATCCAGGCAAAAGCACAGTTTACAGTCTACAAAACTCTATAAATGCTGCTGTCATTACCTTTCATGCACGTGTGCTGTCATTCAAATGTAGCCTGTCTGTGTTACGTGTCACAGTCTTTTCATGTTTGTGTGCTTATGCTAGAAATGAAGTGATCCACATGCAAATCACAAGACTACAAAAGCCCCAGAAACATGAATGAGGCTGCTTGTAAAATTAGAAATGAAGCATTTTGTCACATTATGCTTTGGCACTATGTGTGTGTGTGTGTGTGTGTGTGTGTGTGTGTGTGTGTGTGTGTGTATGCACACGTCATCATAGCCAGCCACAACTGTGAATCAAGAGTTTCACAGTGTCATCCATAAATGATTGCACTGTTTTGTTACCACAAAGTCAGTTGATAATATTTGCACAGTTTCCCAAGAAAATCATGCACCCAAAGAAATCACATGCACTTAATTTCATTTCATAAGTTAACTCTGAGACATCCAAGACGTTTGATTAAAAAAGTATTCAATTGATTCATGAAATGCAAAGTTACCATTGACTAAGTGACTGATTCGATGGCTGACCAGCTGCTACCTCAATGGTAGCTTAGTGTTAGATTGGCCAGCTGGAGTCTGGCCGACCAATCCTTGGTAGATTTTGGATGAAAGCCTGAATGTGGAAATGGAAGAGTATGAGTTGTGGCAATAATAAACAGCTCCAATGGAAGGTGTTACACAGCAGCGTATGAATGATTCTCACATTGGAATTTTTACTACATTTGACAGATGACATTACAAAATGTAGAAGATGTGTAATGAGCCGGGGAGTAAGCGCAGTCATTGGTAATGTCTTACAAAATGAGAAAACATGATAAATGTCTCCATCTCTAAAGATAGGTTTTTGGAGGCTTTTTCTTTATTTCTCACTTACCCAAAGTGAGACGAACATTTGCTTTATATCTCCATGTACTTTAAAATGTGTTGGAAGTAGGGATGAAAAATTTATCACAGTAAATTGTTTCATTTCAGTTGATATCAATTTTGATAAATTTGATAAATTGGTGGTAATGTTTACAGTATGTTGAAACACTACCATGAAAACTTGATGCTATTACAAACACTCGTATCTGGTGCATATATGACTCTCCAGAGATGAGCATTCAGCTGCCAGGATGAAGGTAAGGTATATGGACCTACCTGTTGCCTGGCCGCCCTGGCACTGATCTGATGCCACAGTGAGCTCACTCTCTGTGGCCTGACACTGTTTAGAGTCAACTGCTCATTTGCAGACTTTAATTATGCCAACAGTGACTTGAAACAAATCTTCTTGGGGAAGGGTGGAAATGATCCTTATCTCTGTTGCAACATTTCTCCTAAACTTCATTCATGTTGGAATGTCGATGGTACATGATTGGCTGTTTGCATGTAATTCGTAGCATTCTTGAATATGAAGGGATATTATAGACGGTTCATGAGCCAGGGCATATTTGTTACATGCTTTTATAGCGGTTTCCATTTTAAGCATTTTATTAAAATTGTCCAACGTTCAAACATTTTTTATTGCTTTTGATGAAGTGTCTGTCACTGGTACATATCACTATTGTTTGTCCCAGGCCTATGTTGAAGAATGATATTAACAAATTGATGTCTAATGTTATCATTAGACTACGCATTTTTGCATTTCTACATTGTCACTGTGTCATCAATAGCTATCACACAGTCATAGCAGACTACATCGTTCTCCGTCCACAACTTTCACAACTTACATAGGTGGTCGGAAAAGAGGACCGACTCCTTTGGCTCACCTGACAGTACCAACAGCATCACAACTCTTTTGTATTGCCATTTTTGACAGTTGTTCACAGAAAAGCGCTCAGTTCTCCTACAGGTCAACACATCACAGAAGTCGTCAAGCCATGCAAGAAAAGGCTTATATCAAGATGTCATTCAATGCCCCAGATGCTGTTCCCCCTAAGACACATTACCATTGTCCCAGACTCTTTATTAGTTTAGATTATTAGATTATTAGATTATTATTGTACAGGATATAATGTCAGTTTGACTCTTTTATCACTCTTTATCTGGTGGCATGAGTATGTGGTAACACAAGAATGTGGCACAACCAAATTCCTTCACACATCATCGTACGATAGGTGGTATCCTGATGACTTGTACCCAAACTAGATGACTAAGCTAACACGGTTAATTGGGGGTTGCTCATAGTGATTTCAGGTTTAGGATATCAACCATGAACTGCAACATCCCCAGTTTGAATCTGGGAATCAGGGGCCAGTGCTCCCCTTCTCTCTCCCCTCGTTTCCTGCCACCTGCTCCTGTCTCACAACTGAATGCAAACCACTTTCTTTTGTGGAGCAGTTTATGAGCATGGTTAAGTCAAAGCAGTTTGTACTGCACTTTGGCACTTTTTATAATAGGCCTATTGAACTGAGTTTGATTGCCTATGATTGAATTCCAAGCTCTCCCAACGTACAGTTTTTTACTATTGTCTTATAACCCATGTTGATTGCGGTGAAGCCAAAGACAATTTTCTACATCATGGGCAATAAAGTTTCTAATGTAATTATACAGAGAGATATGGAGTGGAAGAAGACAGGTAGGAGAGAGCGACAAAGGGAGTGACAAAGGCAGAGTGAGAGAGGAAGACAGAAAAAGTGTGTTTTAAATGGCGGTCAGCAGCAGAGTGAGATTTAAGGGTCACAGAGCATGAGAGGGAAAAAAGTGGAGAGAGGCTGGAATAACATAGTGGCTAAAAAGCAAATGGGTGTCTCGAAAAAGAGGACAAGGAATTCTTTTCATTCTTTCACATCCTCTCTTCCCTTTTATTCTCTTCTTCTCTTCATTTCAAGGTCAGTGGCAAAGTGACACAGTTACATTAGTTGTGTTCACATTCATTCTTTCCCCATAAAAAAAGAAATACATTGTATAACATGTGGGACGTAAACTGGGTTGCAAAACGCCTTCAAGGCCATGAACAGAATAAAAATTTACACAAAGATGGACTGTTGCGGCAGTAAAAGTCGTCTGAAAACAGTTACATAAAAGCAGCGTGACAGAAGTGAAACCAAATCTTAAGGTGGCTTTTGGTGGGAATCCAAAAGTTTGTTTCACAACATGACATAACCTCTCTTTACATCTCTTCAAACCCAAATCTGTTGTCGTGTGTCTCTCACAAAAGCATCAGAATTGAGCGAATTTACATAAAGGAAACAACAAGTTTTATCTTCACTGTGCAGGTTGAATGATCACATCTTTGCTATTTCTCATTGCCCTTAAATACTTTCTATATTCTTCTTTCTTAATTCTTTCTCTTTTTCTCCATCAGGACAAGGACTTCTGTCCCAAAGTGCTTTGCAGCTCAACAACCAGGATGCCTATGCAGCAGCTGGTTACCATAATAACCAAGGCCTGGCACTCGGGGAATCAGTGACGGGCCGCAGCGGGCAGGTTGGAGGGGCTGTTCACATCTACAACCAGGTACACATACACACTTCTTTTCTCTCGTTTCTGTTTTTTCCATTTTATCTGTCCCACTTCCCTCCTTCATCTCCATCTTGATTTGACCGCTCTCCTGTTTCTGTGCCTCCTCTTTCCTCTCTTTTTCTCCACCCTATCTTCTTTCATTTCCATGCATCCTTATCTTCTTCTCCGCACTTGCTGACCGCATCTGCTCCTCCATCTCCGCACTCTGCCCCCTCCAGGTGACATCCAGCCGTGCAGCTGCCCAGTTAGCGGGAACAGACTCTCCCTCCCAGTCCCAGAGAGACTCATTTGCCCAGCAGGCCCATGGCAGCGCCTTCCACATGCCCGCTGACGGCGGACCTACACCTGCTGGACCACCCATGTATTACTCCTGTGCCACTTTGCCTGCACAGGTACAAATCCCTGAAGAGATTACTGTGACGCTTCGATTGTCGTCTGATGGATGCTTTCTCCACTCCTCTCAGTGGTGGAATCTTGTCACTGTTATAACCTGGTGGAACCTGGTGGAAGAGTTTTACAGTTACCACTGGCCTGTTTTTTTGATTGCATCATCCCTTAAACATCGAGGGAGCGCTTTACTGAAAATCTATATCTTGAGTATCAAATACTTGCAGGCTTGAAAGGTGGCTCTTTAAAGTTTCTACTCTGCTCCTTTGCAGAGGCTGGCAGCTATAGTCGGCTTGGATTCACAACAGGTACAATGTCAAACAAGAACCTAGGAAAATAAGCAACAAATCATCCACCAAAACTCCTCAAACTTCCCCTCCACAATAAACCACTTCTCTACTATTAATCTGTTTGCTCAGTATGGTGCTTCACTACCATATTGCTAAAAAGACTACTTCCAGCAGAAGTAGTTTGAGTAGTGTGTTTTCATTGGAATATACTGTTGATTAAATTCAGAAAATTCGATGATGCTGCAGAAGTGATTTGATACATTTTGAAGCAATTTTTGAACCCATTGTAAATGTTCAGTCACACCAGCATTTAAAATAGTCAAGTTTTATGGCAGAATCGATCCATTTCATTCAAATGGAATCGCATCAATAAGTGGATTTTGCAATTTTGATTGTGGTCAATTATTTTCAAGAGTTCTTAGGGGCGGGTCAGCTGTAGCTCAGGAGGTAGAGTGATCGTCCACCTATCAGAAGGTTGGTGGTTCGATCCCTGTCTGTATGTTGAAGCCAGTGCATAAGCACTGTAAACTTAGGCTGAGCTAAAAAGCTCCCTAAGTGTCAGTTAGAAAGCTAGGACACATGGATGAACTTCACTGCGCTACTTTCGTCAAATTAATTGTCACTTTTTGGCGTATCTGCTGACAGAGACATAAAAAACATTGTGCATTTTGGTGGACAGATGTAAAAATCCGTGAACCACTAGACAAATCCTGCAAGATAATTGTATGCTGAACTAATAGAGTGAACGGACCTTTGCACACATTAGTCTTGACTTGCAGAAAATTACACCACTGCTTTTGAGCGAACGACTTCACCACCAAAGTGTGAGTCCAATTTGTGGCAGCTGGTGAGTGCTTTATACACACGGTACCTCAGTGTGTATTGCTGCAGTAGCCAAAATGTGCCAACCCTTCATCTAAGCTAAATTACTGCTGTCGTGCTTGCAATTGAAGAAATAGCTTACCCTGCATCTTTCTTGCAATTAGGGCAATGGCTTTATCAGATCTGCAATCAGTTTCCCTTGTAGGGTCGGTCAGCAGTGCAGCCACCATGCAAAAAAACTGTATTAAATTCTGGCCTCTTAGATGATGATTTACTCTTTTATTCCTTATTTTGCTGCACTGCGATGAATTCTGGGCTCAGAGCTTAAGATTTTAAGAACACCGTGTTAATCATGTCTTTGAATTCCTTTAAACAGATTTACCGGTACTGTTCCACTGTATTAGAAATTGGCAGCATCCTCACTTCAGCACGTCCTGACCACACTCATCTAAATTAATTGAACCTTTAGCTCCGTAACTGCAAGGCCTTGCAAATATTTCTTCAACTTAGTTCTTCGGCTGGAACAAAATGAAAATGCATGTTTAGAATTCTGAGGGAAGTTCGCTCAGTGGCCGATTGCTCGCAGTCGCATTTCAACTTCATTTATAAGGTCATTTATTAGGTTATAAAAGTTCAGAGTTGTCCCTTCATGTTTGGTCTTATAACTCCAAGCTCTTCATCAGGATGTTATCGCAGATTAGAGTCTCCGCTCTCTGATTTTCCAGCTCCAGGGGGAGTTGTTCATCTCTCTGAAAATAATGATATGAATAAGAAGAGTAGATGAATATTTAGAGTGAGTGACATTCCCCTTTAATGAAGTACAACTCCTCTATTACAGCGTGTGAGCTCCCCTCTGCAGGCGGTGGGATCCCCTACCAAGCTGCAGCGCCTGGGATCAGCCTCCTCTGACATGCCCAGCTACGCCACACTACAGAGGGTGTCCTCACCCAAGCAGTCACCCAGCCGACTCGCCAAGTCCTACAGGTCAGTTCAGCGTCAGTGCAGTTCATTTAACAAGGGCTCATTGTCAGGAGCACATTACATAAGAATTTCTACTGGTCCCAAAGTGTAAAAGAATATATCAGCTATAGTGGTCAATCAATACTAATGACTCAACGATTACTTTACCTGCTGCTGAGATTTCTGGCTTTGAAAAACACACTCTGAGCATGTTGTGTGTTTCACAGCAAAAACTCTCTGCTTGTGTTAGTCATGTTAGAAGCCAGCGCTAGTGCTTAGTTAGTTTTACTTTATCATGCCTCCGCCTCACTTGATATGCAAAAACAGGAGAGCTGCAACAAGCATGAAAGCAGAAGTACTGAAAATGTTACGTGAATGTAAAACTAGCGCAAAAAGTTAGATCACAGGTCAGTCTCCCCAAACCACTTTGAATTTTGGCTGAATGCATTGGGCTCTCAAATTGTTGTGGTGTTGATTTGGATTTTTTTTTTTTTTATTATTGTCTATTCAGCAATTGGTCTGCCCAAAGATAATTAAAGGCACAACATGTATGTTCTAGTTCTGTGGACTGAATAGGGGATTGAATGTACAACTTAAAATCTTCAATGAAGCTCATGAAGAACAATCTTTACTATAGATTGAAAAAGAAATGCAGTGTTAAAAACCCAATAAAGTAGCAGATTGCTTGTGGGCCAGTCATTACATTCTCATGCTGTGTAGCCAAATGTCATTCAAACCCACAGAATTTTATTTTAAATTCTTGTGGCGATCAGCTACAGTAGCTACAGTATTTTGGGGAAATGTTTTTAAAATGACAAAAGACATCTATAATTGATCTAGTCAATGGAATGGTGCAGCCATAAAAAAACAGGGATTCTTGGGTTTGAATATTTTACTCACTGTAATAGATATTTTAGATAAATGCCAACCTAACTGTTTCGCTTCCTCCTGCAGCACCTCATCGCCCATCAACATGGTAGCATCAGGTGCTGGCTCCTCCTCCCCCCTCCCCATGGCGGCCTCCCCAGGGGGAAACCACACCTCGTCGCCCATCCACCAGCTGAGCTCGGTGGTGGGCAGCTACGCCACCCTGTCACCCACCAAGCGTATGCTGCATCACATCGGACCAGACAGCTACAAGATTTCCCATGAGCTGTACGCCAACGCAACCCTGCAAAGGCCTGGTAGCCTGGCAGGTAGAGGTCAAGACAAATTTAAAATTACTTTTTTATGTGTGAGTGTGTGAGATGTCATTGTGTCATATATCCATTTTTGGGTATTGTCCACTTAGCAATTTTTAATTATTCATAAAATATATGTCATTGGGTATAAATTTTAAAAATTTGTATGTAAATAATTAGTAGATGGAAATATATTAATTAATATATTCAAACAAAATAAACACACTCCTGCCAGAATATCATCACATTAGTGCAAATGTTAGTTAACGACCAATCTAATTAATTGTTTCATTTCTGGATTTTTCTGGAACCTTGATTCATTTGATATTCCTATTTTTCATTTTTGTAAATACCATTTGCTTGTAAGATATTGAAATGGGGTCATGGGGTTTCTTCAGGGCCTAACATGGCATTTCTGAGGCATTTCCATTATTTAGTTCATGATAGTTAAGGTCGCATAAACCCATTTTTCATTCATGTCTAATTGGTATTCATCAGCAAGAGCTCAAGGATTTGAAAGAAAACACATATTACGAATTATTTGATTAAATTGACTTGAGGCTTTATCTAAAATTTATTAGATTGCAAATGTACTCTGTGAATTTCTTGGGGCTTTTAAGAAGGTGGATTTGTCATTTTGAAATGTATCTTTTATTCAGCTGACTAAAAATGTGCTCATGTTTAATGTGAAGTGATTATCTAGAAGATCATTTAAAAACTAATGGACAACAAAATGATCTGATTTTGATCATAAGTGTTGAATAATTGTCCTTATTTCATAATAACATCACAACCCAACCCAACACTTGCCAATGCTACATTTTTAATATGTTGCAATGGGAAGTCGAGGGAACCGTACTGACTATTGTATCATGACCAAACACTGTCAGCGTTTTTCTCTGACATAGTCATCACCATGACATCCCCAGACAATAGAGTTATCCATCCATCCATCCACCTATTTGTCCATCTGTTGTATTGCTGACCTCCATATTCCCTGTGTTTTCCAGGCTCCAGAGGCTCCTATAGCAGCCAGCACAGTCACCTGGGCTCTGAGCTCCGACCCCTGCAGTCCCCTGAACACCACATCGACCCCATCTACGAAGACAGAGTCTACACCAAACCCAATCTTAGAGGACAAGGTAAGCTAAGATGGGGATATGGCAGCAGAGTAAAATAAAGACAGGAAATGGTGGGTTATTTATTTAAGGTGTAAAGGGGGGGATCTACAAATACAGAGTCTACAGAATTGTAGAAATGAGGCTTTGGGGCAGAGAGTCTGAGTAGAAAGCAAACATTGATAGGCATCAGGCTAGAGTTTGTAAGGGTTTGGAAGTTACACCTGGGAAAAAAGGTATATCTTATCTCGTCTTATCTTATCTTAAAGTGTAAGGTTTGATGAGCCAGAACAAAATGAGAAAAGAAACAGATGAGTTGGAGAAAGTGTTGGCTTCACCCTCTATAAATGCTTTATAAGTTTATACTAATGGCATTATTAACGCCTCATAAGGAATTCACTTTATAGATCAGCTATATACAGTTAAGATGAACTGTTGAGTTGTCACATTGTGAAAAATCTTCTTATTTTGTTGACAGGGGAAGTCTAATTAAAGATGCTGTTCATTTGCATCATGGGTTAGGGAAAAGTAGGATTCAGCCTGGGCTGCTTCAATCTTGCTCAAGAGCATTGTTTTTTTTTTTTCAATGTGACTCATCCAAGCTTCCTAAATTTGTAGAATTACACTAATAAATAAATAGAGTAAAAGAGAAAGCAAGAGGAAAAACACCAACCCAAAACATTGTTCTTCATTGCTTATATGGGATCTGAAAATCTATGGTAAATGACTATTAATAAAGCCATTAGTTGTAACTTGGTTCCTTATTAGTAAGTGGTACTGAAGAAGTAAAAGGAACAAAAGTGGAAAGGAAGGACAATCATTAAAACCTGTAGTGACACTTGCAGTAGAGACTGTAAATGCAGGATTGTGCTTCAAACAGTCCAAAATTATAAATAGCTGCAGCGTCTGTAAATCACCCAGTGAACCATCTAAATTTAAAATTCAGTGAGTACAAGAGGACATCACATGATACACTGAATAAAGTAATGGATCAAACAAGGACTGTGCAGCATACTGAGAGGTGGAAGAGAAAAAGACCCAACCTGGTCCAATTTAGACGATAGGTGTTTTTAATGGTGCCGTTATATTAAAGGCTGCTGTACATAAGAGATTTTTTCGTCCCATCTGATCATGTAGCGCTATTTACCAGATCAGGTAGGCAAATCCAATTGGGGTCTCAATGGCAATTTGTCTCTCAGTCACAGTCTGTTAACTAATTAGTTTCAAGGCTGAAAATTAATCTCAATTAATCCCATGGGCGTTAGCTTGGGTGCTTTGAAATCAAAGCAAATCAACCGTGTCCTAAAATGTTGTCGGCGCTTTGCCGGCAGTTTGGTCGCCTGAACGATGAATGTTGCTTCTTAGAGAGTTACAGAGAGAAATATGAAAGGACACCTTATACTTTTTCCACGAGGTTTTGTTCCAGAAAAGAGAGATTCGCCCTAATAATTAAAGGACTTGAGGTCATTTTTGTCATAGATCACTTTGATGCATGAAAATACTCAATCATCATCTCCACCTTTGCGTTTGTGAGCATATGTCATGACTCTGATTGTCAAAGCTGTTTTTTCCCCCTGTGCAACACAAAGTAGCTGTTAAAGCCTGACTATGTTTCAAGGTCAGCTCAAATAGTTTCAAGATAACGAACAGAGCTGGAAACAAGCAGACAACACTTTACACCCGACTTCACATCACAGGTGAATTTCCGCAGGCCTTGTCGAGATCCCTGCAGTTATGTAGTAACACACACGCAGACATGTACACACACAGGCTGACCTAGCTCACCTCCCTCAGAGCGAGCCGGTGTAATCGTGTTGACTATCATGCCCGCATGGTTTCTGAACTGCTGTCCAACATGAAGACAATTCCTCTCTCTGTTTGAGACAAAGGGGGTTTACTGGGCTGTGATGGAGGTGTTATAGAGTCCCTCTGTCTTTATAGCAAGACTAGATTAATGAGTGGACAACTGCCCTGGGGCTCTAGACACTCACTGTGTGGCAATTCATTCATGGTTATTTGATTAACTGCAAATATATTTGGTGTTTTGCACCACTAAAGCACAATATAAATTGAAAATCATAGCAGCTGTAAAGGAATAGTTCAGCATTTTTGGAAGTAGGTGTATTCCTGTTCTTGCTGAATTAAATGAGACAATTGGTGTAAATGTTAGACCTGGTCAGGAGCAGGCGTGAAGTCAAAATCGAGGTCATTTCTATAGTAACAAGTTTAATCATCACAGCTTGTAACACTGATTAACATCAGCTCTACATGTGATAAGTAGAGAGCAGAGGAGAAGAATCACTTGTTGACCAGCATGGAAAAATGAACTCTTCTTTATATGTCCTCTATATCTGGGTACAACGAGCAAACATTTAGAAAGAGGTTGTTGTCCTGCAAGGCATTGGCCATAGTGGTCTGGGCTTTCACATGGATTGCTAAGACCAGGTGGAGTTAAGACTAGGTTTAAGCTTTGTTGGTGCTGTAACATAAAGTCCATTATGAAGACAAAACCGCCTTAGTACTTAGGACCAGTCTGTGGCCCATCACTGGAGTTTTGTCCAGACCATGAGATTTCAAGTCAAACAGCAGGACTAGCCAAGGCTCTCCTAGTAAATTTATCTGGTAAGTCTGGTAATCTGGTTGTGCTTTTTAATTGTCATCATAGGAAGACTCTTTACAGGTGTTGTTGTACATGTGATGTGTTATTCCTAATTTTTCTTTTCAGTTTTGCATGTCTGTTTGATTTGACTGCTTCTGCTTGACTTTTTTGTGATTATATTTTTCAAATGAAAAATAATTTGGTTCACCTTTTCACCTGAAGTTACCCTCCCTTTTGAGTTGTAACTGTCACTGCAGTTTGCCATATTCATTAATGTATGAGTGATTTATTTTGTAACTTCTTTTTTTGCTTTTTCCCTTTCTGCTTTTTTTGTGCCATTTTGTTCCATTGGTGCTGGTGTTGTTACTTTTTTCTTATTGTGTGTATGTGTATGTGCACCCTCGTGTTGACGCTTGTGTTTGGTTTGCGATCTCTTCGCCCACTCCCCGGCCCTTCTCGACTACGTCAAACCCAGTGGTGAATCAGTTGTACCAAGAGGTCCTCACCTATCTGCTCTGTCCCTACGCTACTCTTCCTGGTTTAGCCCCGCCTTCCCCCGGTGTCGACCCAATCCCCTTGCAGCGAACGGGAAGCCAGAGCGCCACAGCCACCTTTCAAAGAGGCAGCTTCGCCACAGGAGGCGGGGCAGGCGACTACGCCAACCCGTACCGCACTCTGCAGTTCTGCCCGTCCACCGAGTCGCCTTACAGCAAGTCGGGCCCTGCCCTCCCCCCTGAGGCCACCCTGGGCCGGTCTCCATCAGTGGACAGTATCCAGAAGGACCCAAGGTGAGGAAAAACAAGACTTTTTAAAAATTAGAGTCAGCTCTGGCTTGTTGATGAAGCCCTTTGTTCCGCTCCCTTTCCACTTTCACTGAACTTACTGAGGGCCAGATTCACCAAATTAATCATAATTATCCAAGAAAGTACAAACAAAAATAATAACCTAAAGACATTAATCTTTAACAGTGAAAAAGAGTTTAATTGCAATCCACAAAAGAGTGTCAAAGTTGGAAGCGTAACAGTGACACCAAACAGTTTGTAGCACCTCAACAGATAATTGACTGTCAGGATTTGACGGTCCAGCGCAGTAAAAGACCGGCTGAATCTGGGCTTTAGTATGAAGCACACATCACGCCACATCTTTCACTGTCCTTTCTAGTTTGCCTGGTGTTGGGGTTTGCTGTATGAATGCCTGTGCACACCTCTAGGTCCAATTTAGAAGTTTACAATCACCGTCAGGAGTGGAGTGCCTTCTGTGTCAGTGACAATCAGTTACGTTCTTTGCAGTAGGTAGACACAATTAATCCGGAAAGTGCATGAAGTCTGCTTTTAGATCAAGAGAGCTCTGTGTACGAGCGTGGGTGTGTGAGAATGAGGGAGAGAGAGAGAGAGAGAGAGAGAGAGAGACTGTGACAGACAGACAAGAAAAGAGAAAGAGAGAGAGAGACACATCTAGAGACAGCGTAATGGCTGTTTTTATCATTCTTTTGTCCTACTTACAATCAAGTTTGAAATACTATTCCAAATGTGTCTTGTTTTTTCTTTCTTTCTTAGCCTCTGCTTTTGACTAATGACTGCACAGGCACACTGTCACAGATAGAAGCAGCCTAATTAAAGTTGAAGTGCCTCTCTTTGGGACATATCAGCTCAGGTGTGAGAAGGAGATATATATTTTTGCTCAAATTTAATATTTTTAATGATGAAGTCACTTTGTGCCAAACAGCTTATTATACTGCTTATTAAATCTTTGTGTGTCATCGGGATAGGTGACTCTTGTTGCCATTGCTCTTTCCTCCACCCATTGTCCAAGTGTTTATTTCTCTTTGCACATTGCACTCACATTGTCTGTTTGTTCAATCTTTAGCTCCGGCATCATCGTTGTGTAGCTTTCAGCATCCACACATCAGCACTGCTACTATGTAAAGGACTGACTTGTGATGCATGGCATTTTGCTTTACCTTCACAACATGCACAGTCAACGTCAGTGCTAGCGCTGTCTGAGTGTGACAGCGCTGTTTGAGTACCTTGTTGTCCACATTGCGTTAAAGGGAGGGTCCCCCCAGATTACAACAATACAGGAACATTCTGATCGTTGCCAAATTTTAGTCTTTGTAAGTTCGCTGCACTGATGCTATTCTTGCAGCTCAAAGAGGAATTTGAAAGAGCGTGTTATTATATATTATCTAATATTTGTGTCAACAAATCCCATAAAGAGACCAAAAGCAACAATGTGTTAGTCCATCTCTCAACACTTTCCAGCTTCCCTGCTGTGTCTGTGGCACGCAGCCCCAAGCCCATTTGTTCTAGCTGAAGACATGTGTTAAAATTGGTCTCACTGTTAGAAAAGAAAGGCTCAGTAATACTCTAAAACAGCTGGGCAGATGTTACTCAAACAGGAGGAAAGTGCATTTGTCGGGGACTACACCCGGTGGTGTATGAGGGAAGGAGGTAAACTACAGTGCTCGTGTTTTTGCTAATGAAAGAACATGTCACCCAGTGACACCCCTGTGTGGCTCATTGATTTGCTTATTCTGGAGAACAATAGAGGTATATGGCACAGAGGAGCAAGATACATCAGGTTAGGGATGAAATATACAGGAAGTACTTGTTAATAGGATCAATTTGTTGTTGGTTTTGGTGTTTAAATGGGATTTGTTGATGACAAGAAAAATCTCGACTGTCACCAGCTTTATGTTTTTAACAACACAGTCAATTTTTTTGAATATTGCCCAATTGGTCAACGTGGCTGTTCAGTTCTAACACCACAATCATTCACAATAATAATCACATAATCAATGCATAATCAATGAATGCATGAGACACATAAAACTAGGAGATCATTAAGAAAACTGAACTTTCAGTTCTTTCAGTTTTTACTAAAACAGCTGCAGGTGAGCAGCCATTTATTCTTCATTTACCACCACCTCAGTTAATGCAGGAAAAAGTAGTTGCCAAAAATATACAGTGTGTGTAGATATTTTGTATCTTGTTTAAAATTAGCCTACACTTAACAGGCTTAGCAGCTTAGCTTGTCATTTACTCACCATTTAGCTTCTCTGGTGAGAGTCCTGCTACTCTGAGATAAATCACACAACAAAATGAAAATGAATTAGACATGACGGATTTCGTCATCTGTTATCAACAGCTAATTTTACTAATAGGCCAACATTATAAAAACTTCAGAAAGGATGACACAGATGAGAGAACATTGTGCACTTTGTGTATGTATATATTATACATCATTATTATGATGTATATATATATATATATATATACAGTATATATCACCGTAAAATAATCAAGGTTTAATAGATGGTAAGTGTCTGTACGGTGCACAGACATGGCCTCAAAAACTCACTCAGGTAAACCATGGTTGTTGAAGCTTGCAATAAAAGTCTTGAAGTAGTCTTATATTTGGCTCTGAAATTTAAACCTAAATGTTTAAATAGTGCTCCAATATGCAGCCTAAACGTGCAGTTTGGGTCATGAATATGCACAGAAGGTCCAAGGCAGCATCCAGTTTATTACACCGTGAGACCCTCTCTTTAGCCAACATATCCACCATCCCCCCACCACCCGCTCTAAGTGCATGTCCTTCACCCTGCCCACCTTCCACCATTGCCTGATAACCAAGTGTTGAGAGAGAAAGACGAGTCTAGTGGCTACACATTGATTTCTATTTACTAATCATCACTATTATGACGGTTATTGAATAATTTGTTGCCAGACAGCCAACAAATACTTCTCTCTTGTTTCTCTCTGCCTGTCCCCCCTCGATAGGTACGACCCCGAATTCCTTGTGTGGAATCAAAATCAAGCCGAGCAAAGAATGACAAAGTAATCCAACTATTTATTTATACATGTATTCATTCTGTCTATCTATCTTACCTTTGTCTCATTCACTGAATCTTTCCATCTTCTTCTTGTATGACACTAGTATCAGACACAGATGTTAATGGCAGCATCACATTTCACATTTGTATTGTCACCCATTTAATGCTTTATTAAACAGGTATATCTTTTACTTCAGCCTTATATAGATTCTAAATTGGAGACGAGATCAGACTGGCTTTCAAAAGCAGTTTGTATTCAATGACACCAGAATGCCATCCTCTGTTACCTAAAACACCAAGAAAGAAGTGATAATCTTTGAAAAAGAATTAGATATTAAATCAGTTTTAACATAGATGACAAATGTTATTAATTAATTACAAATTACTGAGTGCTTATTTGCCATTTATAGCAATATGGCTTACCAAAGCCACCTCCTATATTGTGTGCTCATTCTCTCCTTTGGCTTTCCATCTATCCACCCATCCCTCCATCCATTTATCTGTTTGTTAATTTATTTGGTCGGTCATTTGTCTCCATTGTCTGTCTGTCCTGGTCATTTCTGAACATGCTTTGTAGTGGTTCATTCACATGGCTTGCCCAGTGCTAATTTTGGCATCTGATTTTGATTTTTGATTTAGTGGTATCGATCGTCTCATCCCCGCCAGAAAGCGAATAGCCGTGTTTGCACAATATCAAACTTTTGCTGTAAGCAAACATTTAGAATAACATTAAGAGGGTAGACCTCATTCCAGAGGAAACACCGCCTGCCATTAGCTAACAGTACTCGCAGAGACGTAACATCAGCTGAGACAGAACTGAACTGAAATACTGTATGAGGTGCTGCTTTCTGGTGCAACAGGTCAAGCAGCTGAATCAGTTTCTTAGGGAGTGATGTAGTCAGTGAGGATAATATTTTACCAATCATAACTACGATGTCTGATTTTTTTTTAGTGCAATAATTAGGCTGCCTTATAGTTCTTATAATTTTATTATTTTCATATATAAATTATTATATATGTCATGTTTTGTCATATCAAAGCTTAGAAAGAAAGGTTGTCAAACAATATTTTGCACATTGTTTTCAAAGTTGAACATGGCTTGTTTCATTCATTACAATGCCAGCTACTGTAATACTCAGCGTCTCTGATGAAATGGAGGAGCGGATCAAATCTGTGTCAAGATAGAAATATGTGATAAAGAAACAAAATCAATATAATCATTTATTATATGCTGTCTGCATCAGCACAGTAAATAGATGATAACTGAAGAAGTGCGAGGTCATTTCCACCTTTTGCAGCTGGTTCCCTAATGATACCTTTATCCCGTAAAAGCCTCAAACAAATATCATTTAGCTGATTTGTCACACACTTGCACAATTTGGCAAATGAAAGCACGTTACTGTGGAGACAACCTCTTATGTACTCCAACGCATTTCCTCCTTCAGGCTGTCGGTAATTTATGGAAACGTTCCTGCTAACACGGAGAAAGATTTGTGCTAGACAGGATCTGACCCGATCATAAAAGTGCCTCATTTTATTTCATGCTCATAAGCACAGTGAGAGTCTCTGATCCATATTCAGTCACGGGGTTGAGATGGACTCTGTGGGGTGTGTGTTTGTGTGTGTGCGTTTCTCAGCTCTGCCTGACATCTCCTGACCTTTCGTTCTTCCAGCCTCAGTGGGCCAGTCAGTCAGCCATGCCATTACACCCTCAAACACACATACACATACATTGTCTGGGTAATATAAACATATGCACACACACTTTTCTTTTTCTTTTGTTTAATTATCTCTTTGCCTCAGTTTCCCTCCTTCTATTGTTTTCTCCCCTTTCCCATCTACTAATTCATTTTCTGTCTCTAACCCTTTTCCCCACACTGAGGCCAAGGTGGGTTCACCTCCACACAACATTGTTAATTCAAAGTATTACTGATTTTATATATGTTGTTTGGGTTTGTAGTTTACTTGCATATTAATGCATATGAAATGCATGTTTCCATTTGGCAACACTTTGCAACAATGACATTTCTAACCCTAAGCCAACAGTATTTAACTGGTTCTCGTCCTTTTCCTGTGAAAAAGAAAGTATCAATTGTTTACAGGGTTGTTAAGAAGTTAAGAGTTAAAACAACAGAATTTAAGTGCTAATCCTGGATTAGTTTGCAGAACTTTTGGTACCTAGAGGCAGTCTGTTATGTTTTCTCAATTTAGAAAAAAAAAGGACTCAAATGCAGGACACCAGACAGGCGGGTTGAAGAAACAAAAAGCAAGCTTTAATAACATAAAGCTGATTCCAGACAACAAAATAGGCAGGCAACAAAAACTGGAACACATGCAGAAGCCCAGTAACAGGGGATTGCTACAGCTCTGCAGGAACAAGAAATGGCTGCAGCACAGGCACTGAAGAGTGTTGCAGCTCAGGAACAGGGGACCGCTCCAACTCCAGAGGCAGGGAATGCTGCAGCATGGGAACTGATGACCGCTGTAGCTCAGGAGCTGGTAACAGTCATAGTATTCCTCAGTTTCTGGTAGTGAGTTTTTGATTAAAAGAGGGACCAAGTCTCTCAGTGAGACCAAAAGGGTTCAGCGGACTGAACAATATAATTTCTGATTTTGAATTTCTGAGTTTAAGAATTTTTTGCGCCATCCAACAGTTGACATCACAGAGACAATCTCAAAACAGCAGCTAGGCTTTGGGTCGCCATCTGCATAGCAATGAAAAGATTTGTTGTGACCCTGGATGATTATCTGGCATAGAGAAAATAGAATTGGATCTAAAATTGAGCCTTGCAGCACACCACAGATATGTAAGTTAGTAACTGAGTAACTGAGTAACTGAGTAGGTTCTTTTTAAAAGGTATGTATAAAACCAACTAAGCGCAGTGTCCTTGATGCCAACCCAGGCTTTGAAACGGTCATTTAAAATGGCATCATCTAATATGTCCAAAGCTCCGCTAAGGTCTAAAAGTAATACAAGTTTTTGGCTGCAGCCTTCTGTTTGACTTTTTGTCTTTGCAGGGGGCACTGAAGTCCAGAACATTCTGAAAGGTGTGATTAAAAAGGGAGACCAGCTCCTCTGTGTTAAAATGTGGGTTAAAGGCAGTTAAAGAAGCAGAGAGTAAAAAGCTCAGAACACTTCCTAACTGATGTGTTGAACTGAGTGCTGAGTTAAAAATCCAGCAGTGGACAGGTGTACTGTGACAAATAGGTAGTTAAGATTAAACCACACAATAAAACAGCTTTGTGATCAGACACAGACATACTTAGTCTTAGAGTTGTCCAGACTGAGACCACTCTACAGAACTAGGTGAAAGGTGTGACCCTTCAAATGTGGGTATTCTTGTATTAGTTGAGTGAGGCTAAAAAATAAAATTGGTTAAAAAAGGAAAAGATACATTTGGTTACTTTGATATAAAATGTGGTAATAACCCAGCAAACTGTAGGGTTTACCATAAAACCAAGATAGTCAAATAGTGTAAAACTAATATGGGAGTGCATTTATAATATTTTTCTGTAAATATCAGCAACCCTCTCTTCACCTGCCTGACAGCTGGGGGTTGATGGAGGTATGTTGAATCAGGGGGACTCAGTAAGAGGAGTCTGAGATAACAAAATCTCTGTGATACAAAAAAAAATCAAAATTATAATAACAAAGATTTATTATTTAAGGATCTGATATTTTAAAGACCAAAATTTAGAGAATTACCATTCAGGAGGGAACAGAGGTTGCAAAAGGCCTTGAATTAAATTGTTCTGATTTGAAACAGGGGAGTGTGATATGGAGCGTGATACAGTAGGTCTGAGATAGGAAATGAAGATGACCATAGAAGAAGATATATTAGTGTAGTTTAGGAGAGCTGTGTTGGGTGCAGAAGGCGGCTTCCGGTATATTTGGATCACATAAAAGCACTATCAGTAAAATCTTCAGGTAATATGACAAAGTGTGAAACGAGCGTGGTGCAGCCCACTGGACACACACTCACATTTTGTACACTAGGTCACAAAGGGAGGGAGCCATTGATTAGGAAGGCAGTGAACAAAAGACGAGGAGCTCTCGGACTGCACACATCGCAAACAGCTACACTCTCAGACTCTAGCATCGACATGATAGAATTTGTGTCACAAATGAAAAATAAACTCAAATAAGAAATCCTAACTTGTGTGAATGAAGTTATAATTTTGAGAAAAAAGCCATGTTTAACTAATAAAGTTCGTAATATTTGGCTATTTACAAAAACAAATGATCAGCAATAAGAATAACGTGACGTTGGAGTGGAGATAAAAGACTAAAGTTTTTATTATGCCAGTTCCTCCAAACAGTTCTTCATTATTTTGTCTGATAGTTGGACATTGATCTCGTAACACTTGTATCTTGTAGATATCAAAACCATTGAATTTGAGTCCGAGTCCTAAAACATACTGTAATGATGTGCATGATTTTTCCTTATCACACATAAGATGATACATTGCCTGCTTCTGTTTGCTTATATGCAAACAAAATACTACAAATTATGACTTTATCCTCAAAGTTTTGGTTTGGTTGATTTTGGTTTTCCTTGTTTCTGAATGATTGCTCTAGTACCCCCTTTTTACATGAGGCACTGCTTCTTGTGGTTTCTGCTTTACACAGTGTTGGATTATAGTTTGTATTCTAAGTGGTTTAATTCGTCCTTATCAGTATATCACAGAAATCCAGACACAGCTAATACAGAAAATATTGTAATAAATCTACTGTGACGTAAGTGATCCCATCTGATGACACGTGGGCTGGAGAGAGAAGCAGAGAGAAAGGCGAGCTGATAGAGAAAACAGAGAGAGAGAGAGAGAGCTACAGCATGCTACAACATCACTGCGAGGACAATTACATGGACTGTTGAGTTTAACCAGTGTTGTCCATCATTAATCAGTTACTGTGCTAATTAGTGTATCCATCAACTGAACGTACATATTGCAGACAGACTCTGGTGGTCTGTGGCTGCTGGTCTGTGATCAGTTCGTTCCATAATACTAACAGATAGATCAGCGTGTGTTGTGATGCTTACCAATACAACACTGGAGTCTTTTCTATTGTATTCTGTTCTATTCTTGCCTGCTATAAATACGTTGTAATGTTTTGTTGTTAATCAGCCTCCTGAAGTTTTCAGATGTCCTGCTGAAAAGCGAATGCAATGAGTCAGCACTCTTGTCGATTTATTTTTGACTTCCTGCTTCCTTTCTTCTTCTTCTTCTTCTATCAGTTTACTCTGCAGGTGTACCCTACCTGTCTGTCTGTCGTTCTGTCTGTCTACCGGCGAATGAGTCATCATACACATCTCCATTTCCCACCCTGACAGTCCTCAGCGGTGGCAGCACACACACACATACACAAATATACCCGACACAAATCGCATAGTTCGCTCTCTGGTTTCAAATCACTCTATTCCCCAAAACCCCTGACTCACAGGAAATCCTTTCAGCCCGATATAGCGTCAAGCATCATCCTCCTGCAGCACTCACATTACAGCACCTCACCCTGCTTTCTCAAGACACTATTAATCGATAGTTTATTTATTTATTGTGTTTAATTGTTGGTTCGCCTGAGTTTTGTATTGTGGTGTGAATGTTTTGGCTGCAGGTGACACGATCACATACACACAGAAACACACACACTCACACTCACACCCAAACAAGTGGTAATGCGAGATAGCCAACCTGGTTGGTTAGGAACAAAGAGTGGATTGACAGTTTGTCAGTACTTTGTCTCAGTCCGCTGAGTTGCCAAATGAAACATTAGGCTGTCTTGTGGGGGACTCACACACACACATGCGCACACACACATGCACACCGACATATATGCACATTTTTGTGAGACGAAACCCAGGTATGTCAGTAAATTTCTTCCTCACTCATAAAATTATTTAGTTCTTTTCTCACCTCTTCAAAAGCTCCTCCTCTCCTCCACAGTATTTGTCCTCTTAATTTCCTCTGACTTGTTAAGATTGGAGCCATCTGCAGGACGAAAGGTTAAAGGGATGAGGTTGCGGTCAAACAAAAAACCTGGCGTATTTATAGGAAGCACGAGAGAGGCAGAAAACAAGCGTAGAGGAGGAAAGTTGAAAATAATCAGTGGCATTTGGATCAATTTGCCTCAAGTGCCTTGAAGTGAAAATGTCTGCAACAGGGATGAGATAATTAAACTGTCTCGTTCTGATTTGTTTCATAAAACAAGTGAAACAGTACTTGAAAATGTGTATCTTATGTTTTTAGCAGATATGATCTTTTGAATAATGTGTTTTTGCAAGCCAAGGGGGGCGTTTGCCTATTTTAAGACTAACCCAAGCATCAAATATATGTTAATATTTATTATTTACATTAGTCCAATATAACAACAGGCCCACAAAGATTAAAAAAGACATGCAAGTGGCGGGGGCAGGGACCCTTTTCTGCATGTCTTCTCTCTATCTCCTGGTGTTTGGACCAGGTCTTTGAATCCACCCACTCCAACAAGTTGACTGATTCATCTGGCCTCATGACAGACTCGGCTCAAAAAGTCTAATAGCGCAGCACGGGGACTAGCAATTAGCCAATCGGCACTAAGGGCCGGACTAATAGCATTGTCAAGTATTGTCAAGCTGTGCACCGGAACCAAGGAGCAGTAATAACAATGGTGGTTTCTATAGATTAGATAGACGCTGCTATAGAGACTGTTCTTTTCCTGATATCTTAGTTTGTTTTTACTTCAGTCTGCTCCAGTCTTAAAACTTCAGATTTAGTCTCTAGTGATTGGTTAAGGAAAATCTAATCGAAGATTGGACACAATGTCAGACTGAGGAGGGAAACAAAGTGTGACGGGTTCTGTCTGATTACAAGCCGTCTTCCTCTCTCTACTGTCACTGTCAAATAAAGCATAAATGCTAAGAAAAAAAAAAGAAAAAAAAAACTAAACCTGCAAGCAAGCATACAGAGGTCCAAGCACCTGACATAATTTGGAAATGAACACTCACTGAATTATAGCAAAATGACATGTTATTGCTTTGAGCACCAATTCTACTGGGGATGAGAGGAATGTGCCCTCCCTCATTTGCCCACCAGCTGCCAAAATGTGAACTAAAGAAGCTCTCAATTGATAAAAATGTTCACATTGTCGTCCGGGTCACCTTTAATTATTATGTGTGTGAGCAGTGGCAAGAGCTTAGGGGACGTTTTTAGTTCGGTGTTTCCCCTCTCTGGGTTAAATAACAGTAACACTCTGATAGGAAAAAAAATAGTTCATCATATATGAGACAGATATGATTTTTTTTAGAGTTGTAAATACAGCATTATAGTTAAATATCTTTGAACAGCTTTCGTAATTATTCACTAAGGGCCATGAAATTCACTAATACACGTACAGTACAGTTGTAATCGTTCTCAAGCAGGATTTTTCTGTTTTCCAGAACAGCACTGTTATCCAAATACGTTGCATATTCTTTTCTCAACTCCAACACTAAAACAGTGCAAACATTCCCCGAGTGAACACTTTTGCCCGAAGTTCACAGATGGCTCAGTAGTATTTGCTCATCCCGCTGTGATGTTGTCACACATTGTTTGAGACTGGGAGCACCATATCTTCCTGTGTTCCCTTTGCTCTGGAAGGAGAGGAGTACACACACACACACACACACACACACACACACAGAGAGAGAGAGAGAGAGAGAGAGATGCTGAGTGAAAAGTAGTACAGCTTCAGGCTAGGGTTAGTGAATGAATGAACCATTATAGTACAGCTTTCTGGGGCAGAACACACTCAGGAGAGAAGACAGTCTCTTCATTTTATTTAGATTCACTGCGACTGTAGTTAAATTCTTTAAGAGTGTTAGTCTGCTCTAGAGTTTAGTTTGGTTTTAGGGATTTATCCCAGCCCAGCACCATATTGAACAACATGTCGACTCTATGCTCATCTTTCTATGTTCATTCTATGTTTATCTCAGCATGTTGTCCAGTATTTTAGCCTCGGTGTGTTCATGTGGAGTGCATCAAATCTGTGTTGAATATGTACATTTGTTTTTCTGTTGAGTGTGTGTGTGTGTGTGTGTGTGTGTATATGTGTCTGTGTGCGCGTGTGTGAGCCTGCGGAGCTTCACAGCCTGAGGCCTTGGGTTGAGTTTGATCCACTGTGATGTACCACTTTCTCTCCAGGGCTGCTACTATTCTAGGCCCTGGTTCTATCATGGCGTGCGTGTGCGTGCGTGTTTTTGTGTGTGTGTGCGCGCGTGCATATTTTTTTCTTTTTTTTGCATGTTTTTCGTTTGTTTCTCACCTATTCATGGTCCCTGTCATCTCCAAATGTGTGTGCATGGAGGGGTTTTGTCTTGTTCTGGTGTTCTGAAGCATACTTGTATGTTGTTTGCGAGTGTGTGTGGGCGCCTGCGGGCTGACAACAAATAGACTGTGTCCCTTCATTCATTCAAGTGTTATCTGTCCTCTCTATTATATGCATAAAGTTCCACTTGTGTATATTTGTGTCTATGTGTTTTATACAGTCTATGGTGTACCCCCACTTTGACCCCATACATGTGACATAGACATTTTGTAGGAAAACATATAGAAGAAGAGAGAGTGTGATTCTATAATAATTGTGGAATGCTGCACAGGAGTTTACTTCTTGGCCATTGTTGTGCAGGTAACATCACTGTGTGCTGTTTTGATTAGTAGTGGAGCTGAAGAGCAACCTCATTTCACGTTGGAGAAACAGTTTAAAGAACATCAGTGATGATGGACCTCTCATATGAAAGTGTCCTGTCAGCTGTTGAATGTAACTTCTTGACTTGAGTGGATAACTCTGATTCTTCAATATCCAGATCTATTTTTACTGCACCATCACATCAGCTAGTTGGAGTCAAGCTCCACTGTTCGCCCTTAGTTATAAAGCTCTTACAGAACTTCCTCTGTACTATATAGTCATTTATCAAAAACTTACATTTCTTTACTTCACAATATCAAGGCAAGCATCAATTTAGAAAAGGGAACACTGTGTGTTCTTTTATTCCAGGAAACCCTTCTCTTGTCATTACACACTGACTGCTGACTGTCCAATTGTAGATTTACTTGGAAAACTTCATGTACATTTTTGAAATCACAATGTTGTACTGTTAGTGACATTTGCCATGATTCAGCAGAACAGACACTCCTTTTATCAGTTCTGATTCAGCAGAACAGACACTGTCTGGCTTCATTCACATTGAGAACACAGAAATACAGTGTCTATAATATATTAGCAACCAGTACTAATATATTATTACTCTTTGCTAGCAAGCTTGTAATCTTCATTATATATCTTCAATATATATATTATATTTACTAAATTGTGCATTATTGTCTATGTAGAATGCAGTTGTGGTAGAAGTATTGTAATCCTTTACTTAAGCAACAGTAACAGTACCACCGTGTAAAAATGCTCCATTACATGTAAATGTACTGCATTCAATTTTTTGCTTAAGTAAAGTAAGTAGTTTAAGCAAAATGTCCTCACAGCACATTTAACATACTCTTGGATAGTCTAATTTACTTTATATCTGTAAAGTATCTCATAACTATAGCTGTCAAAAAAAATTGCAGTCCGGTAAAAAGTATTCAAGTACAAATGAAATCTGTTGTTGCGCTGTTGTCCCACACTCCCTTCATTAGCCTTTTTATATAGTTAATACAATTATATCTTGTACCAGTTAATCAGTTTAACCCTTTCAATTTACCAAATGATTACATAAGTAGCTGAATCTGTCTGATAAGCGAAGCCATCTGTTTTGCTTTTCATTAAAGAAGCTTAATGTCTACAGGCGTTGTTATCGTTGCTGCCCCACTTTCTGATTACAATGTAAAAAACAAACCAAAAAAAAAACTATTTACACATATTCACACACACACACACACACACATTTGACAGCTCACTCAGCCATAACGTTAGATGTCTTATCGGCCAATTAACCCACAAGGTGACCCATGTAAGGCTATGTCATCTCTGATCACATTTATTGAAGCACATGCTCCTGCGTGTGCATAACAACATCATGTTTCTTAATGTTGTGCAGTTGTGTTTGTGTAGGAATGTGCCTGGAGCGGGGCAGAAAAAAAAATCTGAAGAGGGCATTGAGAGCAAAAATTAAAAAAATTGTTAAAGAGAGGGAGGATTTCAAAGAGAGAGAAAAAAATAACCTTTGAAATAATTCTCTCTTCCTTCTGTCTCCAATTTCCCCATTTTTCAAACACTGGGTTTATCCCATTTGCCCATTATGAAACTTAGAGACAAAAGCTTTCTAATCCTGGCTCTTCTGCGCTGCCTTTGATGGCTGGGATGTGTATGCAAGCCGTGTGAATGTGTGTGTGCTTGACTACTATATTAGTGTGCTGGATTGTGCTTTTGCGCGTGTGTGTATACATGCGTGTGTATGTGCTTTGCATTAGCTATTGCTGCTCTAAGCTGCGTACTGAGTTATCCGTCGGCACTCGGCCGTGTGTACGTGCGTTTGTATCTGTCCAAACCTGCGAGTGTTTGTGCGTGCATGTGTTTGTGTTAGATTAGACTGCACTGAAAATTATCTCCATGGGGACAACGGGCTGTTGCTGCATCAAGAATGAGATACATCAAAGAGAAACAGGTTCTACAAAAGAGCAGAGCAAACAGGGCAGACCAAACTTCTCGCAATTGTCAGAAAAAAAATGAAATCAAAATGTGCAAGAGTGTTGATTCAAAAGCAGAAACTGCATGTTGAGACTATATCTGAAGTAGCAATAGTATAATTATAGCAAAATGAATATCCAGGAAGTATCATCTCCTTATTTGACCCCCCCTCAGGTCTACAATTCTAAATCACATCATGTGGGAATAAAACTTTGCCCCGAACAAAAAGAAAAAAAGAGATCCAGCCCCAGTTTTAGCTGGTCCCTAGAAACCGTCGCTGCCAGTGACATGTGATATTCAGTTGCCGTTGGCTACAGATAGTCTACATCGATAAGCCCCGCCTCCCCCTCATCGCTCTCTCTGATCCCTCGCAGTGACATCATTCTCTCACATCACATCTTTCTCACCTTAATCATCTGTGTTTCTTCTTTCACGCTCACCCTTCACACACATTCATGGGGTTAGTGAGCTGAGTGTTTTTTTCTGTATGTGTGTGTGTGTGTGTGTGTGTGTGTGTGTGTGTGTGCATCTATGCCTGAAGCATGCCTTTAGGCAAAAGCACTGGTAGACCCTGGTTACATACTAAAAACACTAAAGCAGCTGGGGCAGTTAGAGGAAAGGATTCATCACAGCAGGACTAAGCTCTTACAGTGCACCCAAGATGGCTGCTGTTGTTTCTTTCCTATGACAATGCATAGAAACCCTGTTTGTCTCAGAAAAAGCATCAGATGCATAGGTCAAGTGTCATAAGTGCCAATTGATGAGGAGGGCTGGAGATAGTTCATTAATGTTAATTTCATTATTGTTTAAATTACTTGAGATTGCTGCACATTTTACCCCAGAGAAGATGCATAAAACACATGTTGACATACAGTGTTTATGTTGGTGTTGGAGAAACCCAAGAGGTTGATTATTGCATTGGTTTTAGTTCTGTAACCTTAAAACCTGATTTTGAAAATTTGTTGAGGATATTTAATACCAAAATGCAGAATTCAGCAAAATTGAGAAACTATTTCAAAACTGAACAAAAGAAATGATTGAAATCTTAAAAAAATATATCGATGTAATAATAATACAAATACTGCTAATACCACTACTAAAAAATATAATCGTAATAATAATAATTTGCATGTGTGTATTTGTGTCCATGTTATGTGTGCTTTTGTTTCAATATTAAAATGACATACATGGTTTGTACTAGCTACACCATTGTGTAACTGCTGAGTATATCACTATGGGGCGAATAAAGGTTTAGCTTATCTTATTCCAAAACCATGGACATTAATATGCTGCTATAGAGAACAAAAGTCACAACATCATGTCTGGGCTTCTGTCCGATCCATTAACTTCTCCAACTCAGTGCAACCTCTTGTTCAGCATTTCTTTCATCTGCCTGTCTGGAAAAAAGGAAGTGTGATATGGTGTTCATTAAAGGTCACTGAATACATAGTTATTGAATAAACATCTATATTAAATCATTCTTATCTTGACATATGAAAGAGCCACACCACATATTGCTAAGAACACTGTATGTTTGGTTGTTAACATAGTTACAAATGTCACTGGGTTTTTGAAGAAGGTTTTCTTTAACTTCTGGAAACTGTAAGTTCAGGTCTGGCTCTCGATGGTCGTCTCCCCTTTTCTGGGAAGACATTTCATGAGACTTTAGAACCTAAGTAGGGCATTAGTGAGGTCAGACTGTGATGCTGAGTGCTGTGAGGCTCACAGTCAGCGTTCCGTTCATCCCAAAGTCGTGTTGTATGGGGTTGAGGTCAGGGCTCTTTACAGGTGTAATTCTTCAACACCAAACTTGGAAAATCATTTCTTTATACAGGTAACTTTTCACATAGCAGTAATGAAATAATGAAACCGGAAAGAGCCAAAAACAAACTGTCATTACAAAATGTTGTCTAAAATATTAGTGTATAGCATTCCCTTAGTTAGAGCTAAGGAGCCTTCTCCACATCAGACCCAGACCATAAGTACACAATAGTGTGTGTGTTTGTAGGAACTTTTCTGTTGAAAAAAACCCCGTTAATCGATGTTTTGCATTGAGACTGACTCATTTTCCTCCTGATTTACATGGTATAATTATATGATAATCATTGTGTGGCAAAGTAGTAAAGGTCAAAGGCCAGTGTGTGAATCAATCCACCACAATGTCACAGGTGCATTCTCACTATTAATCCACCCACTGACAGACAGTAAATCCATAATTACAGTATATTAGCGCTGAATATTGTCACCTCAGACGCTCTTATTTTAGCTGAGAATAATTTCAACAGAACATAAATGTACAAATATGTGTGTTTGATGTGTCTTTCTTTCTTTTGATTCACCTCCAACCTTCATTTCTGCCTCTTTCTTTTTCTCTGACAAGCATCTTAAATCAGGGTTACAATAGGGAGATAAGCTGCCTAGTAACAGTTTCAGCTACACACTCATACACACACACACACACACACACACACACACACACACACACACATACACACGTACACATCCCTCTGCCTCTGCACATACCAAACATGCTGTATTTTCTCTGTGTGTGTCTCTGTAGGGAGTTTGGCTGGAGGGATCCAGAGCTGCCAGAGGTGATCCAGATGTTGCAGCATCAGTTCCCATCAGTCCAGTCCAACGCTGCTGCCTATCTCCAGCACCTCTGCTTTGGAGACAACAAGATCAAATCTGAGGTATTGATCTCTGAGGAGAAACCACACCAAGAGAGAGGGCTTCCAGACAGGGAGGATTGAATTGTGCTTGAAGGAGCCCTTTACTCACCCTGTTGCTTATGTACTCACACAGACACACACCCGCACTTGCATACTTTGGCTCTTATTCAATCAGAGTTGTGGACTTCCAGTAAAGAACGAACTTAATCAAAACACACGGAACAACATGTATCGTCTTAATTTGCACATAGGAATGCAGATCCTGTCATGCTGGGTTTTTCTACTGAAGTTTTAGAGCACCACTGAACATTGTTTCTGGAGAGGTACGCTACTGTTGAGTTGTTCAAGTGGGATTTTTCACTGCTTTTGAGTACAACAAGCAAGATGGCAGGGGATAAAAAGTGAGTGGGTGGGTTGCCTGAAAATATTGTTGATGGTCACATAACAGAGCGATGGAGATATTACACAGCAACATTTTCACAGTGCTTTTCTGTGTTATATTATTAATATTCTAATAGAAGGGCGTCGGTGGAAAATATTAGGAAATACTTTTATTTTCTCTTTTGCCTTTTTGGATGAGATTAATGAAGCCAATCTTATGTCTGTATGGAAAATATGACTCTACAGCCAGCAGTCAGTTAGCTTAGCTTAGCATAAAGACTGAAAAGAGGGGGAAACAGCTAGCCTCACTCTTTCAAAGATAACCAGCACCTCTAAATCTCATTAATTGTTTGTTTAAGTGTACCAAAAAAAAAAAACAGGTGGAAAAACAACATGTTGTGGTTTTAGTGCCAGACTATTCTTGGCAGTCACTTTCTGGTTCCCTTGCAACCTCCCAGTTAATGAAAAGCCTCCAGGACTGGAAACGCACCACCTCCTCTTTAGCTGTGCGCGCACTGTCCGCGACTGCTGTGTGGATATTTTGGGAGCTGCTACAAACAAATCTAAAGGAAGTGCACAAGAGCGGCGCTCTTTAAGTCAATAGAATAGTCGCAGATGCTAAGATTTATATAAGGCTTATATAATGGCTGCATGTCGCCATTGTAAAAGCACATTTGTTGTTTCTTGCTTTCTCATTCATTGCATCCCTCTTCTGTGCCTTTACAATCTGGTTGCTGGAGTGTTTTTGAAGGAGGCAAAGAGGAATTGATTGACTCGGGGGTTCCGCAGACCAACAAGTCAATCACAACTACCTGTGTCTCAGATTTTGAGAGGCCCGATCTCTGAGCCAGTCATAATTACATAATATATAAAATAATATAAGATATTCAATATAATATAACAGCTGAAAAAATATATACATTAAAAAATACTGTAAATGTGTTGGTTAAACTAATCAAGAAGCACTTACTCGCACAGAAACTTCTCTGTTCATGTCAGTTTCAATTTGCCTGTAATCTGCAGTGATCCTGACTTGATTGTAATCGTGAAATGATCTTGCAAACGAAAGGATTGGCATATTCATACTAATACTGAATATATTTAATAACAAATACAAATTTAGAGAACACCGCACTGCAAGAAATGAAGACATTATTGAGTGAGTGAGTGAGTGTGTGTGTGTGTCATTTCGCCTAAGTAGTTATAGATTTGACACCGGTCTTTATTGAAGGGAAACTCTGTCCCACGTGTGCTGCTGTCTGAGCCCCACCAAACTCCATATTAGATGGTATTAACTCCTCATTATGCACACTTAACCCAACTCTGAATATAGCCCCGTTCCTGCAGTCTGTCCTCTTGTCCTTTAGAGCCGTCATCACTCAGTGTCTCGGAGAAAACTGTTCCGTCTGTCTCTTCAATGTCAACTCAATTCAGCTCAATAGGACTTTATTAATCCCCATGGAGACGATGGATTTGAGGGCAAACAAAGTTCTTCAAACAGCAATCAGCCAACGGGCATTAAAAATGGAGTGAGAGGGAGACGGGAGAGACAGATGACTGATGTTGAAATTGTGTTGAAGAATGAAGTATGGTAGCATTTAGAGCGGAGCTGCCAAAACTACAACCCACAGGCCAAATTGTTTTTTGCCCTTGAGTGAGATGCCTGAACGGTGAAATAATAGACTGGATTCAGTCCCCTAGCGCCGGATACACTGTACAGCTGTGTTACTGTGAGCTTGATTTATTGTGTTTATTTTGCTTCGGTGTCACTAAGCCTAGACAAGACAGAAAAAAATTACCTGAAAATAATTTTGATTATTGATTGATAGTTTTAATGAATGCCTCCAAATTGATGCCAAAAATGTTCCTAACATCCAACTTACTAAGTTCTACATAATTATCTTCCAGTTAGATATTGTCATCTAATCAGGTGTGATCGGCCTCATGCTGAAGAACCTTTGTCTGGCGCACAAAAGATCTAATGCAGATGCACAGCTGCCTCATCTCCGAGCAGTCTCCTTCACTGAACTGTCTCTTGTTTTTATAGAAAGCATGCAGTCTGCCCTACATTTCCTCTTTGTCTAGACGGAGGGAAGCAGGGAGGGCTGCAGACACACAGAGGGGCGATGGGACAGAAAGTGTTGTGGTTGACATTTACATAAATCTTGCATCAGTGCCACAGTAGCCACTGTTTGCTCGGCTGAAAAAAGTAGAGATTAATATTTACACAACAATATAAGATTTCAACCACAGTGTCAAAAGTGGAGGAAAATGTTTTTCTGTGGTTTAGGTGAACAAGTCTCAAGTATCTATTGTACACTGTTTATAGACACCAAAAGGCATATTGAGGGGGAAATTGGCACAAACGCATGGAAACACTTCCATTATTCAAAAATTTCCCCCTGCTGTCTCTCCTTCCTCCGTCCTCTGCCTTCAGATCCGGCGACAGGGTGGCATCCAGCTGCTGGTGGACTTGTTGGACCACCGGATGACCGACGTGCACCGCAGCGCCTGCGGAGCCCTGAGGAACCTGGTGTACGGCAAAGCCAACGACGACAACAAGATTGCCCTGAAGAACTGCGGAGGCATACCGGCACTGGTTCGACTGCTCCGGAAGACCACGGATGTGGAGATCAGAGAGCTGCTCACAGGTAAAGCAATATTTTGAGGTTCCTCAGTGTGCAACAGGGGTGAATATCAGAAAAATCACATTATTATTCTTTCAATAATTTACTTCCTTTTCTGGGACAAATACCTCGGGGAAACTTGCTGTGTGCTTGTGTGTACTAAATATATTCACATGCATTGAATCAAAGATACCCTTTTCGAAACCTCATACACACTACCATGTAACAGTCATAGCTGAAAACTAAAGTCCGACCTTGAAATACATGATTCTGATAATATCACTGGGATCATCTTTTCAGCTGCAGAAAATTCTTCCAGTCGCCTCTCATGCTAAAACAGCCGCTCACAGTTCAGGCAAAAATATATTTCATAGGAAGACTGAGTGCAACAGCATGCAAAATCTATAAACGAAGAAACGAAAGTTTCTGTGTTGAGGAGTTGTTTCATATTCTGGAAACTTGGGAGTTTAAGGGGATTTTACTGTCTACAGTAAAAATCTTTTTACATCCGGCTCCAGTATTTTCAGACTCAGCATGTTTAAATTTGACTACTTTTCCTTATCTGCTGGCAGAGCAGAAAGGACTTCGCAAAAATGTATGTTGAGATATCTGTAACTTCACCATCATTTCTAAGAAACCTTCCTGACAAGAACTATATAACCTGATAATAATTATAGACATAACAGAGACAAAATTATAAAATACACAGTTAATTTAGTTACAGTTTAACTAGTTGTGTTGTGAGAAATATAATTGAACAACATACTATTTGAATGAAATTGACTGAAAAGAGAATTTAAGAAATGCAGGAACTCATGACGTTAGAATTTATGAAGAAAGATAAGAACATCATCAGATAATTCTGTATGGTTTGCATCATGATTGACTTTAGGTTGACTTTAAGAAGAAGGACTAAATATTACAATATAATGTTACATATGTGGAAGAATAACATCAGAAAAATAGAAGAAAGGCCAGGTTTTATGACAAATTATCTGCAGTTAAAGTCAAACTTAATTTAAGTTGAGAAAGCTCAGTTTGATTTTTTTAGTTTTAATACATTCCTGAAAATGAATAATTTGAAATGAGGAGAACCTTCAGCTTGAATGTGCACATACATTCCTACATACAAATGTACAGATATGATCTGCTTACATACACGCACACATACAGACACATATATGTTGCGTCTCATACAACCACACATACTCAGATGAGGAACATTCACTGAATATCTGGCTAAGCAACACAAAAACCACCCAATAGTGTACATGCACTTCCCCACTTAGAGAGATGAGGTATACAAGTACAGAGATGAGCGCGCATACACACACACACATGAGGAGAGAACTGTTTACCACCTGCCTGCTTCCCAGCTCTCTGGTTGACAAGTGCTGTTGACTTGTCAAACTGAGATTCAGCGCAAAGGGCTGCACTGCGCTTGTATCCACAGCAGGTTTGTGTTCTCTGTCAACAAATACAAATATCATTCAAAATGTAAAAAAATGTATTCAAGTTTGATTAATTCAAGGTTCTAAACCCACTGAGGTCTGGGTGGTAAACCCTTCGCCAAAAGGATTAAAGGATTACCAGCAACGCCTCTACCAGTGTTTTTTACAGCTTTTACTTTATATATCCTGACAATTCCCGTCTAATTGGCATTCACACGGACAACCACGGTAAAAGGACTTTCACCTCTGGAGGGGGATGGAGAGGCGACAGAGCTAAAAGAGGAATACCACTCAATTTTCAAACTGATCTACGTCCAGAGTCCTCAAGGGGTTTATTCCAATCCTGGAGCCAAATGAGAAAAATGGATTTCTCCTAACAGCACCCACGCTGATGGAAACATCTCGACTGCAGGCCTGTGAGGAGCGTGATATTTCAAGACATGTCAGAATCCAAGATGCTGGTTATTTTTGCTCTCTAAAACAGTTTAATCAGAGTTAGTTAGGGTGATTTTAGGGAAAAGTCAAACCTGTAGCCCCTATACATCAGTCAGTGATCAGTATACTGGTGGGAATAGTATGATTGTAGGCACAGTCATAATAATCTGGCATCAGGACTGATCAGACCAAGTTGGTCCAAGTCTGTTCCATTCTGGGCCAGTTGGTGCTGACAGTCGATAAAATCGTACAGCGTAATCTGTTCAATCATTTTAAACATTCAAGCATGAAAGTTCATTTTCTTTTAGTGTGAACAGGAAACTTCATCGGCAGATGGAGTTAAATGAGATGGATCTGTTAGAAGCAGCTGAGTTACTTCTTATGCACGGACAGGAAGTCCCAACAGTCCAAAAAATGGGATGGATGAAATGATAACATCTAATGTGAATGCATGTTAATGATTCATTTCCATGATAAATGAGAAATCCCCCTGATGTAGAGAACCTTGAGGAAATATTTTTGTCAAACTATTTTAAGCACTTGGGGTTTTGACGACAGGAATTGGGACCAAATGAACCGAACAATGAGGACAGGGTATGTTTGTGTGGTCGACTGAGGGGTTATTCTATAATCCAATCCATTGGGTTTTAGTGCCGAGCCACAGATCACCTGGAGATAATCTCACTCTTATGAAGTTCACTGATCTCCAGGCCTGCCTACAGTCCTTCATCCCCATATCTCTCCATCTGTTATCTCATATTAATGAAGCGTATTTCTTTGCCATCTAATGCAAACTGTGGCATAAACAATCAAGGCATGCTGAATGACTGGATGTCTGTTTTGAAACAGGTACACTAAACATGTCTTCACAGGATTTTTGGGGGTTGCCTGATTGTAGCTTATTTTAGCATAGCTGATTGTAGTGTATCTGACGTTTAGTAAGTTATCCGCACTTTGTGACTGTCAGTAAGCAGACTAATGCCACATTCAGTTCAAATGGGATACCGTAATTACCAGTTTCTGCAGCCATATATCCATAAAATTACTTCCTTAATGGATGATTTTGCACCTCCAGATTTATGTCCAGTGCCAGTTCAAGAAGTGGTGAATGCGAAAACTAAGGAGGATATGGAGAATAGGGTAGTAGATGTACATATGTTTAGGGTGTAACTTTGTCCCGTTACAGACATGTATTTATCATTTGTCATCGTGTTGTCCTTACCTTCATCAAGTGTTTCAGTTGTCTAAGCCTAACCATACTTTGACCCAAGTTTACGTAACATAACGGACACACGCAGATAGTGTAGGAATCAAGATTTTTAAAAATAGTATCATTGTTTTTGTTTTGTTTTTTATTGTCATTGAGCGCACACAATATCACAATTCTTGTCTTTCAGCAAAGTTGGTTTCTGAAATTTACATTGTAATTACAGCTGAAAAAGGACACAAATATTGACGCCTCAAAGTCCATTGTTCAGGGTAATTAAATAAAAATTAAAGGGATAGGAAAAAGCTGTTTTCAATTCAAGTCCTCAAATGACCAGTTCAACATCGGGCATGGGAATCCCCCTTGTCATTACCTTCCATCTCACATAAAGTTTCCAGCTCGGCTTTTACGCCCAAACTTATTTCACATCTCTGTAAACTGTCCCCGTCTCCTACAAAGGCCGCCCTTGAGCCCACATTCAGTAATTATTTACAGCAGTGCTTCACGTCAGTGCGACAGGACATCCTGGTGACGGACAAACATTTCCAGCTTTATTCGTGGTAATAAGAGACAGTCACGAATGCTAACTCAAGCCGAACGATCTCCCGGCACAGGAGAACCTTATCAGGAAAGTGAAATTGAGAGGCGTCCTTGCATTTCCCTCATACAATCACATCTGGTGCAGAGTATGACCCACGTGTGCATCTGTGCATTTATGTATATGTATATGTTTGTAGTGAGTATTGAAAAGGGTTTAGGCTTAGCAGAGATGGAAATAAAAGGTTTTTTGTATGCTGCTAGAGTCTTAAAGAAGATTACCATATAAATTAGAGCAGCAATTCAAGGCACGGAGCACAGAAATCCCTCCTGTCACAAATTAATCAGCTGAACGACCGACCGGACGCAGACAGACCGCGCTCTCCTCTCTCTCTCTCAAAGACCCAGAGGAAATAACTCTCTCTCCCCGTCTCTCAGCCTCTCTCGCCTGCTCCCTTATCCCTCTGTGGTCGGGTTTCGTAATTGGTCTCCCCTTCTCTTCCTGTCTCTCTTCTGTCCTCTTTGCCTTTCTCTGTCTCCCTTTTTTCACTCTTCCTTCGTATCGCCTACCCTCTCGGCCTGCCTCTCTCTCTCTCTCTCTCTCTCTCTCTCTCTCTCTCTCTCTCTGGTGAGCGTTTTGAATCAGGATCACAGTGGGAAGTCAAGCTGCCTGCCTTGCTAGCTGCAGATTCAACTACACACACACAAACACACTCACTATCTCTCTCTCTCTCTCTCTTTCTCTCTCTCTCTCTCTCTCACGTGTACAGTTTGCTTGATGGCACATAAAGTCACAAACAAGGTTGCTGCCCTCTGCTCTTCAGTCTCTCTCCCCCTCTTTTCGGTTTAATACTTGTGCTCTCCTTTTTTCTCTCTCCTGTTCAAAACTGAAAATGATTATTTGGAAGGAATAAAGCTGGTTTAAAAGAGCAGATATTAACTCTGACTCTGCAGATTAGATGCAGCAGACAGAGCTGTGTGTGTGTGTATTCATGCGTATCTGTAAATGTGCGTGCTTTCTCCAGCCGATACTTTTATCTACTGGCCCTTTTCCAACACAAAGTAATGCAACATGTAAGCATTCTTCTCTCGACCCTGATTGGTCAAGCATATGTGTCACATCACAGCAGACATTTAAATCTGAAAAATAAATGTGTTCTTGATTTGACAGTAAAAGTCAGAGGGCCTTATTCTCAGGAGACAATGAACTTTGGAGCAAAGTGCCCAACTGATGTCAGCATCCCTAAAGCTATGCATCTAGCATGGCTAAAATAGAGTGATGGAGAACCTATTAGGATGTCTTGGCCTTCATATGTATTTGGGAGTGGAGGCCATTCAGAGGGAGCTGGAGTCAGTGATTAGAAACCTAAAGGTGGACCAGAAAATGTCTGTGCCTGGCAGAAATGAGGATACAACATTCAGCCAAAAAAGTGCAGGGGAGAAAAAAAGCATGAAACAACATTACATAAAAATAAAGGGTGTAGTGGAGCAAACCAAAACATTATGAAGTGTTTCGACACACTCAGTGCCGTTTTAAGGAACAGACGGGCTTGAGCTGCCCTCAGCAGTGCCCTGGATTCAGTGCTCCTGTTAGATAAACACTAACAATATCAATTCCATTTGTTCCATTGTGGCCTGTTCCACAAGTGCTTATTTCAGCAGCATACCAAGCAGAACGGAGAAATAATGTAGGATGGTTGGTCCCTCTCTTGCCTTTTTTAATGATGTATATCCGGAACGCCTTTGTAAGTAGTTGTAAAATATAGTGGATATGCAAGAAGAGCATACCAAAGCCTCACAAGCTTCTTAAAAGTTTAGGTTCTGGGAAACCTCAGAATACAGACTGTTAAATTTCTGGGCTTTTTGCTGAATGTATATGCAGATGGATGACAAGTGAAAGGAAAAAGGAACCCTGTCTTGTTAGGTCCAGGCCGTCTCTACAGAGCGGTCACTCCGATCTTGACACTGCAGGTCAGACCTGTCTGCTCCCAGTAACACGCACATTCAACAATTCTGCACATCCATTTTTTATTTTATTAAATGCCAAAAAGACTGTGCAAGCAGTTGTGCAGCGTTTATATATGAATTCATTTCTATTTAATCTTAAACAACTTTACCTATTCTGCAGCAGAGTTTTCCATTCAGGACCTGAATGTAGAATGTATCACTATGGCTGCATGAAGCAACAAGCATATGTCTGCAGAAACACTTAGAGCAGACCAGTCATTGTGTGTCTAAGATTTGATCTAAAGTTATCGATCCTTGTGTACATGAACTAGATTGATTAATTGATTATTTGTGTAAATGCATTGAGTTTCTATGAAGAGAATTTATCTACACTTCTATCCTTAAAGAAACTTTATAATAATTGCTATCCCAAAAACAGACCAGTTTTAGTGGGAAATCTTTGAGTTTTGTTTGGCTACATGTTCAGTCATGTATATACCACACATGAAGCCCGTTTAACGCAGGAGTGAAGGTTTTTCCGAAGAACACAGGTTAAGTGAACTACAGAGGAAAACACCATGATATCAGCCTTCTCTGACTCACAGAGCGCCACGCTTCCTTTAACTTCTTTATTCCCTTTTAAGATCTGCATGCCACCAGAAGCTGTGGTTCCACTTGTCATTACAATGCAACTTTTTTCATCCAGTCACAGCAGCACACATCATTGTAAGTGACAGGTCTGGATTGCTCACATTGGTGTCAGCTCTTCAGAAGCAGATATGGAAGTTGTCAGGCTCACACTGTGATGGGAACTCTCCGTACTCTGGATTGAATCCAGTCACAACACTCATCCAGTTTAGGCAAGGCAAAGAGATAGAGACTGACAACTTGAAAGAGTAAAAGAAATGCAGATTGAAAATAGGAACTGCAATGCGAAATTGTGGATTAATTATAAAATTAAAACAGTTTAGGACGTCTACCATGAAGTCATCTAGCACATTTTTTGTCACAGAACACATGAAATTAATATGGAAACTACAGAACTTCAGGCACCACAAGAAAACAAACTAAAAATGGCATTATTTGTGTGTCAACATGCAAAAAAACCTGCAAAAACTCTTGAGTATTCAAAAGGAGGATGCCACATATCCAAAGTTAATTATAAAAACATACAGCAGCTGTATTCCCTCAAGTTATACTGAGCTCATTAACTTATTTTTCAGTTAATTTAAACAGGATTTTTAATGTAGATTCAACCTGGTAATTGCAGGTAAATAGTATTTTCATCCAAACTAATTGTGGTGGAAGCCTCCAAATGTAAGTATAGCATTACAAGCTAGTCTCTTCAATCTGCTACACATAATTCAAAAGTTTTGAGTCATGCTATTTGTATGCAGATTGAAGAAACAGAAAGTAGTATTATTATCGTAAAGTAGTATCATCTTTTTTTGTTCCTGCCATTATCTGCAAAATACATGCACATCAGTTATAACTGAATAAGTCACTACACAACAGCACAGTATCAGTGGTACAGAGTCAACCATGGTTGACCTTGCCACGATCAACATTATACTGTGTTGTTCCAGTGTTTCCTGTTTTTAATGACATTGTCATTAAAGGACCCAAACTGAGCAAACACAATTCCATGCTGTGGCTGATGCTCATTAACGCAAAGCTGTAGGCCTGTGTGGACCAAGTGATTAACAGGGATCGATGTTTGCCTCATTGTGAAAACAAAGGGTTAAGCTTTCACTTACGATTCTCGCTTGAGGACAATAAATGTGTACAAAAGGGCTACCAAATATCTCTATATGCAGTATATATATTTTTTTGAAATAAATAATATGAAAGATGGTTTGAGGATATGATTCACCACTGTTTCTGTAAAGTCCTCATAAAAATATTATAGGAATATTGTCCAGGCTTTAAGATACTGAAGTGTTGAAAATTCTGATATTTTATACATAATAATTTTATTTTTTTCATCATTTCCCCAGCGTAATGTTCGCATTCAACTTATAGATCAAACCAAGAAATTATAGAATATAAATATATTCAGCCAATAAAAACTTATATAACCAAACTGCATGAAGGCTGCATGCCTTTGAATCTGATTTTGGAAGCCATATCCATATACTTACAATAAGACTTTTAGACTTTTCACACCCATTATAAAATGTAATTACTGTATTATATAACTAAAAAAATTGAAATTTCATTTTCCGCTGCCAGGCAGCTGGCACAGCAGGACACCAGTGATCCCGAGACCCACACCTCGAACTGTTTTCTACTTTTTTTTTTCTGCCAGAAGATGAAAGCAATTAAAAGGGATGACAACTGATCCATCCATTGAGTTGTTAAAAGGAATCATCAGCCTTCTACACACCCACTCAAATGGCTCAGGGTGTACACAGTGATCGTCATGGGAGGACGGTCTCACTTATGACAAAGGCACCCCGCTGTCGTCAAGGTCAAACCGTCACTGTGTGCTCTTTAGAGATGCTACGAACGTAACTTGAATACAAACTGCTTCTGAAAGTGAGTGAGTGAGTCACACCCCTGATTGCTTGTGGAGACTTACAGTAATGTCAGCAGAGTTTGTCTATTAGGTGTGAGAATTTAGACTTTTGATTGTAAAAAAAAAAAAATCTGGAACTTACTTTTCCAGACTGCATTTAAAGGTAAATATATATAGCTTCTATATTTGTACATTTTGAACATTCACATGTTTTTTTTTCTCCATTGCAAACTGATTTCTTGGTTAATTGATTGTCAAAATTTGGCTACAGATACCAGTAACTGAACAGAACAAAGCCAGCAGAGATGTATTTCCAAATGACCATAATTTAGCTCTATTAACATGCTTATTTTCATAGTTGTCCAAACCCTCTGGTAACTATATTTATTATTTACCTCCCAACCACGACAACCCTAACTTTAACATCTTTGGAAAGATCCAAGTCTAGCAAATTGAAAGAAAAAAAAACCCGCTTTATAAAAATGTCCACTCTCAAAGGTCTCAGATATAAAGTGGGTCACACAAGGACAGGAGTCAACAAAAACACTCAGAAATACATCATTAGAAATGGGGAACAAAAGAAAAAGAGATCAAGAGCCAAACAAAGGGCTGCGCTGCTATGTTGCAGAAGAGAGAAATATGACGGGGGAATGAAAATACGGGGCAAATGTGAGATGGGAAATGGCTTCGGAGACAAAGAAAGATAGCCAACGTATTCATTTCCCCTCCCTCCATATAACAGTGCATTCATAACCTCCTGCTGCCACTCATGATGTAAGGCTGAGGCAATTAACCTCCTTCATCTGTCATACACTTGTGGCTTTGTGTATGTGTGGCTGTGTGTGCTTCTTCCAGCTCCGATGTGTGTGTGTGTGTGTGTTTGTGCATGAATGTGAGGACACATTTAGTGTTTCTTTTGTGTGCGTGAGACTGTTTGTGTGTTTGTCAGTGTGTGTTTCAGATCAAAGATAACATCCCACTGCCTTTCACCTCAGGGAGATGATGTCATTCTCTGCACAGCAAGAAGTGATGCTGGCAAACAGCTGACTTTACTCACGACGATAAAAAAAATCATCTTTTTCTTTCAGCAGTGGCATGACATCATGTGTCATGCATTACATTTCACAATATCTGGCTATTAGTAATGTACAGTGCTTTTAATTTTAAAATTGATGTATCATACTCACATCCTGCGCAGTGGGAGAATTCATTGTTTGTATGAGATTTGTGCTAGTTACATATATTAGTTTCCTTGGAGCAGGTTTACTCTGAGACCACGATTGACAACAAAACAAAAAAGGAGTTTAAAAAAGAGTAGTTATATTCTTTGATTGCAAAATCTATTCCTTTTTTTTCTGTTGGTGCTGATTTAATATGTGGTCACATGAAAAGTCAGAGTAATGTGCATGTTAACAGGATGAAGCTAATGTGTGAAAAAAGCTTCATAACACTGAAATTTTGCATGTCGCGCTCCAACAATTTAGCCACAGGATATCAGATGCGTTATTTAGTTAATGTTACAGAAAGTGAGTTCTCGTGTGTTATTGACATACATATACCTGCAAGAATTATATATACTAGTATGGCAAGTATATGTACTCCCAAGTGTTTATACAGCAATGGCACCAAACTCTTTTTTTTTTTAATAAAAGAATTTAAGTTTTTAGGCTTAGTTCAGCCAAATTACAAATCAAACGCATTTTAATGACCTTGTCTAGTCTGTTACATTCAAAAGAAATTAGATGAATATCTGAAAAGGAGGAAAAATGAAAGCAAAACCATCCTCACATATCACTAAGGGTGAAATATTTTTGGGGAAATTAAGAAGAACCTTTCCTCTCGTACATAATAAGACTGCACTTTTTTCATCAACGATAAGTGATTCAGCTTTGAAATCCAAAAAAATCAGCTTGATAGTGGATTAATCTCAGTTTTATTTCTGCGTGTTTGTAGAATTGTAAAATACTTGTGGTTTAATGAGCTGTTAGCTTTTGCTTTGGAGCTATTTACTGACCAACAGCAGCCAGTCGAGTGCCTGTGTGCAGCATTTATTAGCGTTCTCATGAAGTTGCTTTTACTCTTTGAAAACTCTGAACAAAACCCAGATTACTCTTAGATTCATAGATTAGTTTGCTTGCTAACATGATACACTGTGTAAATGTAACATTTTGGAGTTATTTATCACACATAAGCTACAGGCTTGTTGAAGACAGAGAGATTACCCTTCTCATTATAGGTAAAGGTTAATTCCTTTAAAGAATGATAACATTAATTCAGTATTTATTTTGTAATACCGTGTGGGAAAGAACAGTACAAGAAGTCTAAGAAGACTAAGATGCAACGCAGCAACATTCGCTGACTCACAGATGTGGAAATCAAGGTCAGCTAGAATTACGTGTCACGTCGAATGCGAAGGTTATCAAAAACCCAGTACGCCTTCTTTGCCCTCTCAAGCCGCAGATAAGATGAGACAAGAGAGAAGACACTTCTGCTAACGTGACAGTCCCAGCTAATTACCGTCATGAAGCCGGAAGCCAGTCATTTAGAAACTCCTTCTGACCACAGACACCGGCGCCTTAACACTCCGCATAAACACGCCGAGTCCAAACGGCTGATGGTGTTAAGACTGATTTGTCGAGGGGACTTACATGCACGCAAACACGCACACACACACAAGAACAAATTCATACAAATCCACTAAGACAGATAACAGAAGCTGTAATTACACAGTCGCTGTTTAGCCATGGGTGAACAACGCGGCGCTAAAGAGACGTCGCCTTATTCCAAACACACACACACAGATCTAAGTATAGGATGTTTTACCGCTACTACAGCTATAATTACAAGCGTAAAGGAGAGAGGTAGATAAGTTCAGATATGACAAGGGGTGGACAGTCAAATTCCCAAACATATAATTATGCCAGTATGTACATAGATTAAGACATAGGCACTTTGCAAGATGAAGGTCAGTAAGAATTATGGTGTGTTGTTTAGATCCCTCAAGGTTATCACAGTGCGTTTTGTGTGTGTGCGCGCGTGCATGTGTGTGTGTGTTGAACCACTCAAGAAATCAAAGAGTCCTGCAGCAAAACGTGATGATTTGCCTTTTACCCTCTCTGTCCTTTTCTTGAAAGGCTCAAACAGATGTGTGTGTGTGGGAGAGTGGGTCTCCAGAGAGGGAGAGCTTTTGTCTATTCAATTGCCAGTGTGTGTGTTTGTGTGTGTGGGGCAGGGGGGGGCTGGCAAAAAGAGTGAACAGTAATTGGTAGGCAAGAAAAAACTCACTCCATTTTCTTGGTTGGCTGGTCACTGTATGTTGAATTCAGGTGAGAATTAAGAACAGGAGAGAGGTGCAGTGGAATTTTGTGTAAGTGATTTAGCTCCTGCCTTCAGTGCTTCTCCTAATTCTTTTTTTTTTTTTTACATTGTTTTTTATTAATTACAGAAGCACAGTGTTTGACCTGGAGCAATAAATTAAAGGTTATGTTTTGTAATATTAGAACTACATTTGAAATGCTTCACTCCTGTGTAATGAAAGATGCAGAATGCTAATTGGGGGTTGTGAATGTGTCTGTGTACTTGTAATTATACTGTCATCAACAATCATTCAATCATTTAGTCAAACTCAAGGAAGAACATTTTTACAAGATCGGTTATTTGTTTTAAAAAGTACGTAATGGATCTGTAGTATCTGTAAAACAGTAAACTGTAGAGCAAGCCGCAGCACAAAGAGAGTGAACTGTGTTTACTGGAACGGAACGAAGCCAGCAGTTAACAAATGAGGACATGGAACACAATCAGACAAAACAGGAGTTAAATAAAATGAGACAAAAGGAAAAACTATTACAAAGACCTGCATGGTGAAAAAGCTGATTCCACAAAAAGACAGACTTGAGTGCTTACAAAAAGAAGCTGAGAAACAGGTGAAAGCCAAAATAGAACACACACACACGCACACACACAAACACACATTGATTGACAAAGGGTTAGGGACTCCATTGTTTGTTTACATTCTCGTTCCTGGAAGTGTGTCCCTTGTGACATCACACAGGTGGTGAAAGATGGCAAGCTATGATTGGTTGATGACCAGTGTGTTTCCTGTCTCCAGGCCGAATCCCAGCAAGAATTTCTGACTCTCTAATTGTGTATTCAGGCATTACAAAAAGTTCCACATCTAGCAGAATCTGGTGACATTAGTATTAGCTAAATGCTAAACAGACAGTGCTTTTTCCTGTGTTTTCACCCCACATACCCCAATACAAACTCTTTGTCACCACTGAACCTAGGCTTTTAGGGGCCCTGAGGGTCTGAGGCCTCGGGGTGGTTGCTCGCTCTGCCTAGTTGATAAGCCATGGTTGGCATTAAAATAACCTTAACAATGTCTGCATTCTGTTCAGGTTTCCCAGTAAGCAATGACGGTGTGACAGTGAGCCTGCCTGCGCAATACCAGAGCTGTGAAACTGAGGCAGCTCAATGATATGCAGCCGTCATTAATTTTATTATTCACAGAACTTCTTTTCTTCCCGTGATACGTCCAAATGTCTTCCATGAAAAAAGGGGCCAGTTTACTAGTTTTGAAAACGCTTGTCTGCTTTTCCAGACTGCTGTAAAGCAAGTAAGTCAAGACTGCAGTAACTGTCTGTGCTGCCGTGTGTGTTTGATCAAGCTGCTCACTAAAATCCACTAAATATTTCAGCAGTTTTCACCCTGGAGTTGTCTTTGTCTTTGTGTCTGTCTCTCCTACTGTCTGTCTCCTCTGTTTTTCCTTTTCCTCTGCATTGTTTTTTTTCACCTCCTCTCTCCGTGCTGTCCTCTTCAGGTGTTTTGTGGAACCTGTCGTCATGCGACGCCCTGAAGATGCCCATCATCCAGGACGCCCTGGCCGTCCTGACCAACGCTGTGATCATCCCCCACTCGGGCTGGGACACCTCCCCACACACACAGGAGGACCGCAAGCTGCACCTACACTCCTCCCAGGTCCTTCGCAACGCCACAGGCTGCCTGCGGTCAGTGTCACTGTCTACTTCTCCAGGGTTTTTATTTCTTAACCTACATTAGAAAGACAGACATTTCACTTCTAACATGTTTTTTCTTAGTTATTGTTTGCTAATCACACATTTTTTGCCTTATATTTAACAGACATTTGCTGATTAAGTGTTTATTGTCGCACCTATTTCAGCAGAGAGATGACACATTGGCTCACTTTGCGGAGATGCTTTGCTGTTCACAATCTGCTATTACTAACATTCAAACAAAGAAATAAGTCTCTCTTAGTTCAAAACTGCGTGTTATTTTTAGACGGTATTCTGTGTTATTTTTACTGCCGTGCACACAGAGAACTGACAGACTTAGCTGCATTTAAGTTGACTCACCACTTGGCTTTAGAGCTGCTGTGGCTTTCGTTTTCTCACTTGAGACATGACGCTAGTCGTACAGTACTGTCTGGAAGTAGTAGGACTGTGACACATATTTTTTCTTGTTTTGGCTCTGTCCTCTGGCACGTTAGGAAAAAAAACAATGATGAAGTGCTGACTATTATGTTTTCAGTTCATTGTCAATGAAATATATACATTACTTTGTATATTCAATTGTAAGCTAGGGTCAGAGTTAGGACCAAGAACCAGTGGTCACTATTTTACTGGAGTTTTTGGTTTTAGCTCGAAATTTAGACTTTTTTATCAATGCCCTGCATTAACTGTATTTTTTAAGCCATTTGGGGGCAACACAACAAGCTGTAAGCACAATGTTGACATATTGTCAATTTATAAAGTTGGCAAACATATCAAAAAGAGTTGCCAAGCTGGTAACATTTGGTGATATGGAATAACATTCACACTTCCCCCTGAATAAAATGCTCCACTGTTCATTGTCTGTCTGCTGTTTGGTGCTGGACAAGTAGTGACTTTACCAAAGGTTTGTCTCTGCAAACTGAATCAAAACAGTAAAGTTGTGACTTGTGAGCCATAAATTGAGGGGAACTGCTGTCAGATGAAAATTCATAGGGTGTCACTATTAGTGACCCCTATTTACATGTAGTCCTTTGATTGTTAATCTATAATATTTGTCAAAGCAGCTGTAATCATAATGTGGACAGTGAACAACTATATTATACTAAATTTCACTTGTCAGCACACAAAATAAGCTACATGTTGTTATTGGCTACTGATGAATTGTATAAATGTACAGTTCCATATAACTAGTCACTTATTTCCCTACAAACAGGCACTAAGGTAATTTGTGCTTTGAACATGTATAGATATGCCTATAATGAGCTTGTTTGTGCCTGTTATGAGTATTAATTGACTTGGCTGTAAAATACTATAGGACGAAAAGTAAGGGAAAATGAAGTCATGTTCGATTGTGGTGGCGTCAGACTAACCTCACAAAGTAATACATCATCTGCCTTTTAAACACAATAATTAAGCGTAGTGTCTGTGTGTGTGAATGTGAGTGTGTTTGTGTGTGTGCGTGTGTGCGTCCATGCTGAGACAGCAGTCCCTCTTAACTCTCCATTCTGTAAAATTCAATAAAAACGCTCCGCAGCTCTGATAGCAATGTACAGAAGTATTAGCTTCTGCAATTCTATTATCTAAATGCTTTCTAGTATTTCATCTCCAGGAATCCATCGTAATATTGTTTTGAATCGTGACATCTGCCTTAAAGGTATACAGACTGAAATTGTCTAGCCTTCATCTCACAGCGCCTGTGTTCTCCATCCTGCACGAAGAGGCATTGCAAGATTAAAGATTTAGATGAAATCCTATAATTCAACAGAAGGATGTGTTTAATGTATTTTTCCAGGAATACAGTTGAACAATGTTTTGTTTTTCATGAATCAAGTAGTGAATCCAGGTATTTATGATACTAATTTTGAATTTTAAATTAGTTGTAACCCCTTTAAAATCACATCACTTGCTGTTGCAGAGTGATTAATGGGGCATATTGTTTTGTGTTGGTTCACAGTATCCATAGGAATTCAGGAGGTTTTGTCATGTAGTTACAAGATGATGGTGCTTTCTGTTAACCCAATGCATCAATAGGACTTTTAGACTGTATATCAGTATTATCACTGTGCTTAGTATCTGTAATTACACTTCTGTCAGTGTGACAGTAGAAGACAGTTGAAGCTATGTAATTTCAAAGCCCCTTAAAACTTTTTCTTAAGCATCTAGTTTGCCCCTCAAAACCACCTGAACTAATCTGCTTCATCAGGACTGTGTGAGTGTGGTTTGATGAGATTTGATTGATAGCGGACTGTAACATGAACAAACAGAAATTTGTGTGTTCATATAGGATCCCATTAGCCTGATTCCAGACCTCAGAATCATTGTCAACAAATCAGACTTTGCTCATGTAACGATTAAAGTTGCTGCTGATTAGTTCATTCAAAACAAAGCAAAATACACCTCTCCCAGTTTTCCTAAAATGAACACCATGAAGTGAAACCTAATGGCAAATCACTCTTTGCTCATAGTAAGAAGCTAATTAAGAAAAGGGAGATAACTAATCATCACATATATCTACACATAAAATTTGTATTGGTGAGTTGCTTTCCAAACTCTGTAAGTATTACCAGTACTGCATGATGAAATTTCCGTGGCCGAGACTGAGCTCATAAATATTTCGAACAGAGGCACGTCGGCTGTGTACCAGACATTTTTTGATGTGCTTCTGGTTCCCTTCCATCAAACATTTCAACATGAAAAGAGAAAGAAAAACACATCTTGCAGACAGAATAATGACAACTTAGCCTGAAACATTCACACACTGTATTTATATTTGTCTTCTTACCCGTCTCACTGCAGAGAGCGATCTTGCATCTATCTTATTATCTCTGCAGACGTATATGTCGTGTAATAGAACAAAAAAAAAGTCGACTTCAATTATGTGATAGTGCACTGTAACGTTTGACATCTGAAACAGGGCTATATGTGACATTTGTATAGATTTCCTCTCGAGGATGTGGAAAAAGTACAGCACAAGTTGAGCGAGAATGGAGTGGGATTGCTGCCACGACTACATTTGCATCCCTGTCTGCAAGGTTGTCTGGCTTCCTGTTTGTGTGTGTGTGCATGCTGCTGTTTGTCTCTCTATCTAACTACATGTGTGAACCATTAATCTCAGTCATAATATGTCTCCTCACCTGCTCTCGCTGAAAATAAGTTATACATATTGGGTGCTCACAAAGGCTTTACTCACTTCTAATACTGTACCAAGCGGCAACCTCCGGCACTGAAAAATGAAGCCAATGCGGAAGTGCAAAAAAGCTGCAGTTCCTCGAATAACCGCTAGAGCAGGCTGCAGAAGTGAGTCAATTACATCTGAGCCGATCTGAGCCCCATGTTAAAATGTCCGACTTTACGACAGAAAAAAACATATTTACAGCCTGGTTCAAAACATGGCTCTAGTCTCATAAGCTGTTTTTTCTACTCCATGACAACTCTACGCAACACTACGTCCATATTTTATACAGTCTATGTACTGTACATGTGTCTGGCGGCGTGCGTGTGTGTGTGTGTGTTGCAGGAGATGGCTTTGTGTGGATCAGCTCCCTAAACTCGAAGGGCTAATTCATCTTTCTCACGCCTCGTTAGGGAATGCTGGGAGTCTGATTAAAGATTGAATATTTCATGGCGGGTTTGGTATATAGCCGGCCACCTGCTCTCTCTCTCTCTCTCTCTCTCTCTCTCTCTCTCTCTCTCTTCCATTATCCTCCTCACTTTCCCATTTTCTCTCTCACTCTCTCCTCCCTCGCTCTGTCTCCATCTCGTTCTATTACTCCACTAATATCCCTCCGTTATCCCTTTCTTCTCCTTCTGTCTCGCCCCGTCTCTGCCTCGCCGTATCGCGCACACACATTTTCTGCCTCTGCTTACTCACTGCTCCTTTCCACTCCCCGTTTGTGCATATGCTGTTGTGCCAACTGACAGGAAGTGCTGAAATGCTGCAGCAACTAATGTGGAGCAGGTTTGTTATTTGCTGCACGAACTGATGAGGAACATGAAAACATTAATACCACCTAGACGTTAAAAAGGAGTAAATGATCCATCTCTCCAAGACGCAAAAGTAATATTTCTTCCTCCCAAGTGTAACTCCATTACTATGTGATCTACTTACAGGCACTCGCCCTGTGATAGTGGCAGCTGAAATTACACTAAGATTACTCACCTGTCTCGCTTAAAATTGCAAAAAAAAAAAGCAGCAACTTCAACTCTTGCAGTCATGCATGGTATGGCAACAGGTGCTGTAGTGCTTATGTGATCCATCTTCCGTATATATATTGTATGATTTGTGTAGGCGAGTGAACACGGGCGCCTGTAAGATCCAGCCTTTCATCACCTAATGGGTACAAAGTTAATCGAACATTATTTTGAGAATACACACTCTGAAGGCAAAATATGAATTGACATGTCAAGGGCCTTAAAGTGGGTCCTGCTTTACTAACTGATATGGAGGCTTCATTCATTATTTTGCAGTTATGTTGCATATTTCTTAATGTCACAGTCTGAGAAGTGCATGTCTTTGCTTGAAATTTTTGGAAAAGGAACGTGAGCATTCCTGCAAGTGCTCAGACACCTGGACTCGTCTGCAGGTGTATCCATTAGCTGGTGTGCTCAATGAAAGAGATGAATTATCCGGAGTGATAACTCGAGTGATGGACAGTTTCGTGAAGTGGCCTTGAGATCTGGTGAAGAGTAGCCTGGTCTCTGAATCGAGACGAGGTGATTGAAAGACAAACAACGCTGGTTGAGTCATATATAAAGGTGAATGTAGATGTCAACTGCCAGCGGGGGGGGCATAACCTGTAGTAATGTGTGCTATGTTATAAAGCTATACACATTGTACAATGAGTGGGTGGAAGAGAAGGTAATATACTTTTTTTATGCTCAGGGGCGACGATGGTCTAATATTTGCCTTGCTAGTATTCAAGTCATTTGTGTGTTTGTATTAGTCGATTGTGTTTTTGGCAGTTAGAAAATACATATATTAAATACATATATGTGCGGCTAACAGGGATATGTGGCTCACTGTACATGAAAGTGTATCGAATCACATCTGGATTTTATCCTGATATTAGACACTTGAAATGTGTTTATGATTTAATATGACTCTCCATAAGACCAGCACAAGTCCTTTTTCTTGTTTCTTCTTCATTCTAAAGCTCTTTGTCTTTGCTTAAATAGTGTTTTGCCATCAAAGTGCCAAAGAATCAACTGCCACTCCTCCTCCCTCATTGTGTAATTCCCAAACAGTTTTGAACATGTGAGCACTCTCTGATGCTTTTGCTGTACATCCATTTTGTGTGCGTGCTGATGCTTATCACATGCTAAATTTGCATTCCAACTTTAACTGCTTCCTAAAGCTTGCACATGTAGAAATTGGCTTGTTTTCTATAATTTATTAAGAATTTCGACACAGCTAGAATTACTTTAACTGCAAACTTAAAAGTGTTCATGAACTGTTTAAATCACGTTTATGTGATACTAATTGGTCTTGAGAGCAGCAAAATGACAATGTGTTTTGAAACTCACTTCAAGCACTCACGCAGAGGCATCCAGCAGAATCCTGCCTTTGATTACAGAACGAGAGTCAAAGAAGCAGTCTCTCCCTGTTGCCACCAAAAGAGCCACGTTTGTTCTCAGTGGAGTTTTGCTCATAGTGGCGGCACACTATGGATTAATCAACTTCTGTTCCATTTGAAAGCTCCCCGAGTAGACACATAACCTTTTTCCAGCAGAGCGATTTTTTTTCTCATTATTTAGATTTCTTCACACAAGAAGATCATAATGAGAGATAATCTGCAGCTCTGTTGCCTTGCAAGTGGAACGCTTCAGAGGGATTAATTATGCCAAATTGACTGAGGTTAATTGAATTGGATCCATTAACAGGTGGTATCCAAATAAAGGAAATGTGTGAAAGGAAGAAGTATATAAAGTGGTTTAAAAGTACCATTCAAGTGCTTTGATTTAGATGATTGTCAGTTTGTGTCTTTAGTCATATGTTGAACTGTACAGGCAGCTTTCAGTCAATGCCTAGAATGTGTGTGTGTGTGTGCGTGTTAGTGTGTGTGTACTCAGGTAACCTTGCATCAAGGCTTGAGTTAAACAAAGGCCAGTGGAGATGCAGACTAGAAACAGCAGCTCCTCAACACCCTGAAAAATTCAAGCCATTATTTGACTGTTTAATTAAATCTTGATGCTCTCTTGATGTAATAAAACTGAGACTCCACTGAGGGTCAGAGTAAAGCAAACAGTTGCAGGTGCTAATGAAAGAAAGAGACGTTTGACCTGGTTTCATACACATCATTTGTCTTTGGATGAACATGAATGATGAATCCTGTGGTATTCAGTACCAAAGGCTGCTCACTATCTTTGTTACTTAAAAATACACATACACACACACACACACACACACTTGTTGATATATGGCAATATAAAGTTGATGCATGTTAGCAAGCAGACATCAGCATTAGCATTTGTTGCATTCATGTTTGAATGCCAGACAAAATATTTGCTCTTATTCTGTTTCACCAACTCTTGAGGAATACAGTATCTCTATCTTTAAGCCGCTGAATGTCACACTACGTTCACTTGCAGGTTTTCTTTGTTTGTATGCCGTTTGGTGCAGGGTAGGCAGTGTGCAGTAGGTTTATCAGTGCTGCCTGCTGTGTCTGAAAATGAGCTTCATGTAAGCAGTGAGAATGAAGCAAATAGGAAATTGCATGGTCAAACTTAGGGGACCTGCAGGGGTGGATGATCATTTTGTGTCATCACCACTCTTTTCACATTACATGTTTGTTACTATAATACTAATTATGTATTTGGGGTTTTGGGGGTATATATAGGGCACTTTTCAATTTTATAGATGCTTGATTCTTCACTGTCACTTTTCCTTTTACAATCCTGGAGTCTTACTTGCCCTTCATCATTTTGAGGAATCTGAAAATCTAGCTCTGCTTCTCTAATTAAACCAAATTGTGCTTTAGTGTTGATTCATTCATTCAGTCTGGTATGTTTTCTCGTTATCTGACAACTCTGTTTGGAAGCGGAGGTTATTTTCTTTTACCCTAAGCCATCAGTATCAAGCAATGTAGACATCCTGATAATGTCATTTTCATTTGACACAGAAGCTGCAAAAATATGTCGCTCGAAGCAGCCAGCCCAATGATTTATATGACTATAAATTACTATTACATGAACAGTCGACTTACAGCTGACTGTTCAGCTTCTTTTGTTAATAGCCTGTAGCTAACTAGTTCTGTCCTACCCTGATTTTAAAAAAGTTAGGATGCTGTGTAAGACATAAAAAAGGAGAATGCAATCCAAAGTGTTCCTGAGCCCGTGTAGTAATCTCCTTTATCCAATCATGTGTTTGACAAAGTGTTGAACCTCTCTCCATCCTTGCTTGTGAACGACTGAGTCTTTCCAGGATGAACCTTTCATACCCAATCATGATCCTATCACCTGTTACCAATGAACCTGTTTACCTGTGGAATGATCCAAACAGGTGTTTTTGGATCAGTCCACAACTTTCACAGTCTTTTGTTGCTCCTGTCCCAACTTGTTTGAAACATGTTGCTGCCATCACATTCAGAATAAGCAGATATTTACAAAAATCAAGGAAGCTGATGAGGTCAAACATTAAACATAGTGTCTTTGTACTTATTTCACTTGAGTATATGTCAAAAAGGGAATAGCAAATGACATTCTATTTCACTCATGTTTAACACAGGGTCTAAACTTATGTTTGCCATATTTACCACCCTCTGAAACTGATGTTTTATAATCCTGCTAATTGTAAAAAGCTAATTTAAGGCCCAATGCGTATAAGTCATATCTGTTTCAGCTGTACAACACCGTATCTTTTAATCACAGATCTGAAACTTCAGTGCTGAAGATTGTTATTAAGAACCTCGGAAAACAAATGCTACTAATGGAGTTTTGGCAGCTTGGTGCCATTTCTCACTGACACTGAGGGCACAAGCATCTCCTAGCCATCTTTAATAGCCTGACATTTAAAGGGCATTAGACTCAGACTCCCTCTCCTCTCTGTCACACAGACATGCATGCACATGCAGTAGCACATACCAATATTATTCAACAGACACATGTGTTCACAGACAACTTTTTCAGTATGACTTTTCATTGATGAGATGTATATGTATATATGTGTGTGTGTGTGTGTGTGTGTGTGTTTAACAGGAATGTGAGTTCCGCAGGCGAGGAGGCCCGGAGGAGGATGAGGGAATGTGAGGGTCTGACAGACGCTCTGCTCTACGTCATCCAGACCGCTCTGGGGAGCAGTGAGATCGACAGCAAGGTAACTCTCTTACACACATACAACTAGAGATGTCATTATCTGATTAACCAACCCCTCCCCAATTATAGTATAGTAAAAGCAGTGTTACTAAAAATTACTACAGCAAATATAAAACTTTTGTACAAATGTACTTGGATTAAAGTAAAGAGTAAGTCAATGTGCTTGCTTGGGGATGATCTCAGTAGTTGCTGTCCTCACCTGTCTGAACGTCACTGTCACTGTCTGTGAGTTTTGACCACCGTGAAGTCCACAACAATCTGCTCTTGGCTCAACTTCTTTGCTTGAGCATTCTCACTGCTTATTAAAACCAGTCCTCTCAGCTCTGTGTGCTCCTCAGAGCTTTTAAAGGCACACACACCTCACTGAAGGTATAAGTTCATGAGCAATGTAGCAAACGTAGAAGTCACCTGGAGGATCCATTCGGAGTTTTTTTTAGCATTTAGCATTAACTACACCCAGCATGCACCTGGTCACACAGCTTCTTGGGTGTGTTGGATTTGTGTCACATAGCATGCATCAGTGGTTAAGTAAGGGAGAAGCAACCTTTTTTTTTTTTTTTTAGCTATGCCAGGGTACAATATTGCTATGAAATTCTGACAATGATGCCATCCTTAATTTTAGTTTATTATTGTGCATTGTTAACTTCAAGGTGCATCCCAGGTGAGACTGCAGCCTTTGCATCTCCCACAACACATTCCTTCTCATCCACAGGGAGATGTGTCTCTGTGCACTGACAGGTGTGACACCGATTTCCTCAGGGGAACCCCACTGACAGAATACGAGGGTTTTTCCAATATGTCAGATTCGACTGACAGGGAGGGAGGGATCATTAGTTAAAAACTGGCATTTTTATCTTTTGGCCATCCACAATGATATGACTCTATTTGAAGAAACATAATGGCTGATTCAGAGACATGTCAATCATGGAGCTGACATTTTTTTCCGAATAATAACGACCAACTCGGGTAGAAGAAATATTTGTTTTCAGCGCATTATTTATGCTTTCCTGACTAACAGATTCAGATTCGGGTACATCCATACATACAACCACCTGCCATACACACAAACTGTCAGAGCTTCTAGCTAATGCACACACAAAACCACCTGAATAAAAACATATTTACATACACACAATGATACAAAATGATGATGTGTGCGCTTGCATGTGTGTGTGTGAAACATTGTAGCCCCTACGCGACAATGCTTGTGTGTTTATCACTGTCCAAAACTCTATTAGTCTAATATTAGTCATTAATTTTGTCATGGGTTTCATGAAGATTACTATGCCAAAAATATTTATAATTTACATAAATTAACACGCATTATATGCAAATGTCTTTTATCTGCGTCTTTCAGGCCCTGTATATATGTATACACTGTATATGCATATCAATTTGTCCAAGTTGTTTGCCTGTCTCTTGTGTCTTGAGTGAGTGGATATTCATAGTCATATTTACTGCAGCACTGACAGATATGAATCTGCTGATGAATACCATAAAGCCTTAGACAAGATATCTTGAAACAACAAGCCACAGTTTCATATAATATACTACTGAAGCAAGTTGTTGTCAAAAAATATCAGAAATTTAAAAACTAAATTTTTAAAGCCAAACTTGTCATTTTTTACAGTGCACCATATATTACCCAACCCAGATCGCCAGTGACACAGAAACATCACGAGTGAGAGAGTGTGTGTGCGTGTGTGTGAGTGAGACTGTGCCTTTATGTGAGCCTGTGAGCTACCATGTGTATCTGCTTGTGTGCATGTGCCTACATATGTGCTACATGCAGAGATGTGTGTTTGATGTGTAAAGAGTTTCTATTTGTGTTCATAGTGTGTGTGTGTGTGTGTGTGTGTGTGTGTGTGTGTGTGTGTGTGTGTGTGTGTGTGTGTGTTGAGTGGAGATGTGAAGTTTTTAATCCTTAGAAATCCTTCACAAGATCAAAGTCTGAGACTGTTGACTGCATAACCACTCATAACAATAGGATTAGTGTGTGTGTGTGTCTACTTTATGCTCACAGAATGTGTGTGTGTCCATGTTTGTATATTGTATAGTCAGAGCTACACACTATGTTCATCATCATATATGTGTGTTTGTTTGGGTGTGTGCTTGCCCACATATGTGTCTCCAGTCTGATTTTTAGTATGTTTGTCTGTTCGCCTGATTGCCATCTGTCCCTCCTTCATGTCAGTCTCACTTCTTTCCCATCTCTCTCTCTCTCTCCCTCTTTCTTTCCTTCCCTTTTCTGCCATCAGACCGTAGAGAACTGTGTGTGCATCCTGAGGAACTTGTCGTACCGTCTGGCTGCAGAGACATCTCACAGCCAGCAGGGAGGGTCGGAGGAGCTAGACGGTCTGTTGTGTGACACCGGCGGGAAGGACGCGGAGAGTTCAGGATGCTGGGGCAAGAAGAAGAAGAAAAAGAAGGGACATGACCAGGTGGGAAAGCAGAAAGTTGGAATCCTTTTTTTTTTTTGGTCTTTTTTTCTCTTGGTGTCCTCTTCTTTTGACTTCTTTCTTGATTCATTCAACACTTCCTTGCTGGTGTTTCATGTGAGAAAAAACTGTTTTACAGCCTCAGTTGACGGTTCAGTAGATTTCTTATTTAGGCTGCAGATCCATATAGTTAATAATACAGAGGATAATGCCTCTAAGCAGTCCTCTGATGAATATCCAGACAAGCTAATGGACTGTGTTTGGTCTCAGCTGAATGCTGCTGTCCTCTACTTGCTTGTACAGAAACAGGGCCAGGACCTCATTTCTCAGACATACATATGGAGCAATGGTAACTTTAAAAAAAAGGCACTCAAATTGGCTTATATTGCTTCCCAACATCAAATCTGTGTATAAGTAGTGTATAAAACACTCCAGTGGTCAATTCACACCAGTAAAGCAAAGCAGTTTGAATGCTTTTAGACTCCCATTGACACACATAGACAGAAAGGCTCAAGAAGCGACAGGATGCCAGTGGAGGTCTGATATGTTCGCATCGAATCAGGCTCCCCAGTTCTCATGATACCATTTCGTCACACAACCGGGACTTGGATAAGACACCGATGCCTGGAAACAGATCTCTCAGGAAATGATCCACTTCATTGTGTGGCATTATAGTGGCAATGAGTGGAAATAACTGCCCAATCATAGCCGAGCATGCAAATTGCTGGCTGGATGCTTAATTAACAGGTCCCTGACAAACTCCAGGGCTCACGAGTGAGCCTGCAACTTTGAGTCCCTGTGTGTGACACCAACGAGCAGGAACATGGTAGGTGGCAAGTTCGCTCTGTGGAACATGTTGCTCATGTCCATTGATAGATTTAAACCAACTAGACGTGTGGGTGTTGTAATTGTTTTGTTTACATTAATTAGGATTTTGTGGCTGAATTCATGAGGTAATCAGTTATTGCTGCTAATATGATGTGAGCAATTTCATCAAGGGGACATTTTTAATTTGAGCTTCCATTGCTCACTTATCTTGTCTTTGTCTTCTTATCCTTTATCTCTTTCTCTCCCTGTTTTACTTTACCTCTTATTTCATAACAATAGTGTCTTGTAGAATTGTAATGACCACATGAAAATCGGTATTTACACACTAAGCATGTAATGCATGAGGAATTTACCTTCATTTGTTTAATGCTGTGGCTTTATTGGTTGATATTCGCTGTCAGATATCCACACCTGAATGATTGAAATTAAACATTACAACATGATAACAGTAGTACAGATAAAAGCTTGTCATCTGTAGAACACCTAGTGTGTATTTTCTAAGCCACTTAGAAACTATCCACACCATTATATGTTTTCATTTATATCACTTTGTCATCCGTCTTGTGTTATAGCAGGTGTCACTTTTGTTTCCAAATGGAGGATTCAGTATCTCATTTTGTAATGCAGCTCTCTGCTGTTTCTAGTTCAGGAACATTTGCTCAGTTCATCCTTGGTTCACACCATCTCTAGTCTCAAATGAATATTTATGAATGCACTGCAGCTTTCTTTGATATTCATGATGTTTGAGACGGGGTTTTTTTTTTTCCAACGTCAACTACTGATATTCACCCACCACCTGGATTATTTAGGATCAGGCCTCCAAAACAAGGTGCATATATGAAGAAGAGCTTCACGGTGTGATACAAACATGTGTCTTCTTAATGTAATGCTTTTTGTTGCAGTATCACCGACACATGCTACAAGGTTTTCACACAACAGGATCAGGAGATTATAGCTTTATCTACAGATTAATCTGTGTTTGATCTTCTGTACACTGACTACCTCCATTCAGAATCGATGATACCAAGCAGATTTAGTATATCTCTCTGAATTTCCAGAGTCTGTCCATCTGTTGCCAACAGAGTTTCATCCTCCGTTTAGTTAAAAAATTAGCGCTCTTGTAGTTTTAGAATTGGAAGAAACCAAACGGCTGCCTTGGAGTAGGCTCCTAACCTCTTGTCATGCTAATAAGCAATCAGCATCACATTCTGGTTGAGTGGAAGACGTCTTTTCCAACTTCTAGTGAAGCTGTGGGGATTGAAAACCCAACACTTCCGGTGGATCAGAGTGGGTGAATTGCTCATTAGCCTTGCATGCTTTTCTCCCCCTTTCATTTCTGGAAAAGACAGAGAAAGGAGATTTTTAAAAAATGGTAGCGATGAGCCAGGCCTTTAACTTGCATTTGTCAGGCGCACCCTTGACGAACTTTTTGCGTATCCAAGCAGAACCAGGGAGACGAGGGATCTTAAAACTAATTCTGGGATCAGATTGTAAAGGGACAAATCATAACCTCTCCATAATGATAAAACGTAACCCCCCTCGCTCCTCTCTATCTGTCTGTCTCCACTCCAGTGCAGCTGTGCGTGATTACCATGAAGTAGCGATTGGGGAGCTTGTTGAAGAGGGCAAAACTCTATCAACTGTGGGGTAATTAGAGGAGAGGAGAGGAGGAAAGGATATGTGGATGGAGAGGAGAGAGTAGGGGAAGCTGGAGCAAAGGGGGGAGGCTAGGAAATACAAAAGGACGAGAGAGGAGAGAGGCAAAGAGGAAGTGGTAGAAGAATAAGGTGAAAGACAAACGAGGAAGCAAAGGAAGATGCAGCATGTTGGTAATGTTACTTACCCTTCACAGATGTCATGTGAGATTACATCATTGCAGATGGACATGGGAAGCATAAGGACATCCTAGTTTTATCAGTCAATCAGAATCCGAAGAATCAATATTACAGCCCTAGTAAGCATACAAAGATTTTTCTGCCTACACACAGCGCACAGACCAAGATGTTCACTACGCATGAACTAATGTTGCTTCCATGAGTTAATTGCTCATGGAGGTAACATTAATTCATGTGTATGTATACATGTGTCGTGCTCTCTCTGGCTGACTTCATAATGTTTCAAGCTGAAAAAGCACCCCGTTAAGGTGACTTAAATATGCACTTGATGACTACATACATGGTATCATGCTAAAAGACTCATAGCATCATAGAAGAATCTACATAATTGTTGCACTAGAGTCTGGAGTTTGGTAGTCATAGTATTATGCTGTAAGTCTGATGAAGCTAAGGCCTATCAGACTGCTATTTCATTCTAGCATAACCCTGTTTATCTACTTAGCATGCATACTTGGACAAGCAAGCCAGAGGTTAGATTCATTCTTTATTCTTTGTTTGGATTCTCAAACTCTGTTTCACATTCATTACAAGGGAAAGCTTTTAGGATGAGGACGAAGAAGTTTGTTTGACAAACAAAAACAAAAACTTTTTTTGTCTCAGTATATATGTGTATATAACACATAATATGGAAAATTTATGCTGAACCATGTGTGACACAAAATTGATGTTCTAATCAGTAATCAATGTTCCATCATTGTGCATTACATGAGACCAGACTTTTAATAAGTGTAAAACGAAAACCTCAAAAATTTCATTTCAGCTTAATCAGACTCGATAACACGTTATGATTGTATAACCCCAATATGATTCCATTAAAGAAGAATAGAGAATAATATATTAATGTTTCTACTGGCCAGGCCTAGTCTGTAGTCCTGGATGGACAGCAGGTTGGCATCAGTGATCTTTATTGTATTTGCATTTAAATGTGCTGTTTGTATTTACAAAAATAAAGGGGTACAAATAGCAACAAGTCTAATATACCGTCCTGGGCAGCAACTAATGATTACTTTGCAGTGCAGATTTTTTTTTTTTTCATAATGCGCCTATTCATGAGTCACTTCAAATGTCAGCACCAATAATCTGTTTGAATTATATTGCAGTGTCACTGACAAACCTCCTGTATTTCCGAGCCAATGCGTTCACACTTATTATCGATGCACGGTACTGTATGTGTGTGTATTTTTCAAAATGCATCATCAATGCAGGAGGAAATGTCAGATTTCAATTACAGAGGGGATAGAAAAAGAGAATGCACAAATAGATGAATGCCACCTTATTTATACACTGTTTATGAATAGTAAATCTCTCTCCCTCCTTCCCCTGTTCTTGCCTGAGGGGACCGCGCTGGCACCCTACCACTGTCAAACCTCGCCTCACACAGAATTCAAAATGCTTTTCTATTCTGAATTATTTCTCATCCTCCGCAGTGGGACGGCGTCGGCCCATTTCCAGACTTGGCGGAGCCCCCGAAAGGCATCCAGATGTTGTGGCACCCCACCATCGTCAAGCCCTACCTCACACTGCTGTCTGAGTGCTCCAACCCAGACACCCTGGAGGGAGCAGCTGGGGCTCTGCAGAACCTCGCTGCTGGCAGCTGGAAGGTAAGGACTCAGTGCTGTGCCTGTGCCTGTGATACTAAAGGGCATTTGCACGAGTGTATTGAAATTCCAGTGGGTGCCAGAGAGTGTTCTGAAAGTGAGAAATCTCAGCACACACTGAAACAGCCCCCCGTGTTCTGGTCATTTTGTGCTGTGGGATAGAAAACCTTACTCACGGGCCTTTTAAAATTTCCTCACGCATGAGTGAGTGCACCATTTGGTACACATCTCTTTGAAATCAAGACTTTTATGTAATGGCATCTAAAGGGTCAATTCAGCAGTTATGCAGTTAATTACAATAAATCTTATTTTCATTGATATGTTTTATAATGAAATAAATTATACAGGGGACCGTTTGATGGCTGCTTCAGATTTTAATGTTTATTTGTTGTTTTCCAGCCTCATTAATTTTTACTCTCTATCAGTTAACTTGATAGATAGCACTTTGGTTTAGACAGCATGTGAACAGCTTTTGGGCAAATACAAACAATAATCCTTCATTCTTCAATCCTGCACGCTGTTTCTCATCAAAATAGAAATGACTTAGAAAGGCCTAATAACTGCACAGTCATCAATTTGACAAAAGTATATCAGATTTACTTCAGTTGCTGTTGAAGATTTGGGTGAAAGATTCAGAAACAATAAGTTAGTGGACCTTATGTTGAGAATTTTTTGTCACGCTGCTTTTTCAAAGCTCAAAAATGAAGGAAAATTATGGTATCCAAAAACATTTGAATTACACTTTTTAGCCAGGATGCAGCACATCTTTATGGATGGCCATGTTTGTCATTCTGTCCATCAGCTGGTCCACCACTTTGGTCCAGACTGAAATATCCCAGCAACTAATGGATGCATTACCAAGAAATATGGTTCAGAGCTACTAGCACGACTCTTAGGTATTGTTTGAAAATCAACCCTTACATGTTTCAGAGTGCAGTAGTCGTCAGCTGTGATGATGATTGACAAGAATTAGCTTTTGCAGGAGAACGGTAAAGTTAATCATAATATGGTGCATGGATTTAAATGATTATTTAGACTACACCAGAAATGAGGGAAAAGAATTAAGAACAAACCTCTAACGCTCTCTCTGTCCACCTCTGACCCTCTGTCCTGCCCAGTGGTCAGTGTATATCCGGGCTGCGGTGCGTAAGGAGAAGGGTCTCCCCATCCTGGTGGAGCTGCTGAGGATAGATAACGACCGGGTGGTTTGTGCCGTGGCCACCGCACTGAGAAACATGGCTCTGGACATCAGGAACAAGGAGCTCATCGGTGAGTTTTTTTTTATTCTCACCAAACAAGGTGACATGCAAGAAACACACACGCAAAGTTAGGATGAAAAATCGTCTGTCAACGTTAGTTTTATGTGAGTGTCATTTTCTTTTATACTAGCTGAGTAATGTGTTTAATTCTGCTATAACTGAGGATAATGGCACTGAAAGCAAATGCAGTTTTATTGACCCAATTACAGAATTAGTCACTTGCTTTGATAATGGATATGATACTTGTTTAAGTCGAAATGTTTAGCAGTAATTATTTAAAAAGGAGCTGTTGCAGTGTCATTTGTGGAGGAGGTTATTGCTGTTATGGACGGCTGACTGGCAGCAGGTTTGTGGATTTGCCTCATAAAAAAGAAGATAGAAATCTCTATAATATTTATCTGTACATATTTAGATAGTTTCCTTCTTTCAGCAGATAGTGTTGCTCTGACTGATCATTGATGTCTGTAATAAACTCTGCTTTTCTGCTGGTCTCCATGGCAACAACCTCATGCCTCCTTCCACTTCCTCTGTCTGATGCTTGAGGCTCTGAGCTAAGCTGCGTCTGTGTCTGTGTGTGCTGTCTAAGTATCCGAACCATTCATGTGTGTAGGTTGCAATGTCAATCTTGTATCTCGCCACCACGGGGCATGCATGTATATTTTGATAGGACACATTGCCCTGCCCGCTCTTGTGTTGTGTTAACATGATGAAATTGTATTAGAGACACAACATATTGTGTAGTTGTGTCCTCAAAGCTCTCGGCAGCAGATATCAATAATGTCTGCACAGACACCATCGCTGTGAGCCAAATGGTGGTTTATTGCTCAGTGTTACTAAACTTGATTGAGAGCTTCATTTCCAATGAAAAATTATAGCAAGAATATTGACAATATTGCAAGTCTATGGCAATAATTGAGCCCTTTACATGGTTCAATCATGTTTGATAGCGTACTCCAATAAGTTAGATTATATGTGTGAATTACTTTGATTATCTGGAGAGAATTATGTTTTTTTTGTGGGAGGGTGGGGGTTGAAACAGAAATTCATTAGGAAAGTTGAACTGAGTTTGTATAGAAGTATATACGCTTCATGTACCAGCAGGATTTGTACAGTAGGCGAACACATAAAGCATATGTGAACTGTCAGCGAGTCATGACGTGCCCCCGCCACCCCAGGGTGATGACCCAATCACAATGAGGGGCAGAGGCCAGGTTGGACAAGATTGTCCGACAGCAGTACTGCGGTGTCATGGGAAATGTAGTCGGCCTGTGTTTCATTACATGGCCGAGTCAGCATCATTGTCTGACAGCCACTCAGCCAAGCTGCATTTTCTTATTCACAGCAGGGAGTTGTCATATGTTTTTAAGGCAAGAAAAGGAAAAGAGCCATGTTCAACATAGGGACTGTATGAAAATGATTAGGGGTTGAAGTTTGTTTTTTGGTTGAAATTAGTGTAGCCTGTTTTTTTGTTTTTTTTACTAATCGGTGAAGATAGTCAAAAGTTAATATTAAAACTACTAAACTATGTTGTAAATTTACAAAAAATTTCAGCATAATTCAGCCATGTCTACTGGCATTACTGTTATATTAAATTCTAGCCAAACAACCTACAACACAATGTATACAATAGTGATATAAGTTAAGCATTACAAAAACTCAAATTGTCAAATCTTTTATTCCTGTTCCTCCCTTCCACCTTTAACCTACATTATTCCACCCCACTCCCACCCGCCCTGTCGCTCTTACCCACCGTGCCAGGTAAATACGCCATGAGGGACCTGGTGCACCGTTTGCCCGGAGGCAGCAACAACAACAACAGCAGTGGCGGGGGAGGAGGAGGCGGCAATGCCAGCAGCCTGGTGGGGAAGACCATGTCGGACGACACCATCACAGCTATCTGCTGCGCACTGCACGAGGTCATCACCAAGAACATGGAGAACACCAAGGCCCTGAGGGACGCCGGCGGCATCGAGAAGCTCATCGGTATCGCCCGCAGCAAAGGAGACAAGTAAGCCGAATGGAAAGATGTTGTCAGGTGGAAGAGGGAGGGAAAAATGAAGAAGGAAGTATAGAAAGATGAGAAGATGAGGCTGTGGGTGGAAGCACCATCATGGGGCAGTGTCCATAACAAACAAATTTTTATAGTTTGATAGGTGCTGCAACATTAGAAATGGTTTTAAACTGATACTGAAGGATGATTTATTTTCCCAACAATCAATGTGTCAAATTCGACTAAAGACTGCAGTTCTCATGAGAAGACAAGACAGGAACCACAGGTGCTTCGTGATATGGCCTCGTAGTTACAACTGAAGCACTGCTTTAAGGCCGAGTTCATTCCGAATAATCTGAAACTGAATTTAATTGGCAACCACACCAGAATTTTAAGTGCTGTGATTGGATATTTCTGAGTTTGCTTGTATATTGTCCCTTACCTTTATGCAGTATGTTTATATGTGGCAGATGTCTATTCTTTCTCACAAAGGCAGAGAGCAATAGCTGGCTGATCCTTTCCATAGAACAGCCTGTCTCTCCTTTCCAATTCAACTCATTTTATCCATGGAAAAAAAATCATCTTTACTTTGATTATTTAAGTTCATAGCTTAGGTTTAAGGATCTGTCTGCCAATAATATCTATATCCAAACAAATCTAATTTTTTTAAATTTATATTTAATATAGCTTAGTATATGATTTAAAGGTGGCTTAACCTTACAAATCACCTTCATTCCACCTATCCTGAAGGCATAAACACTGCGTCACATCCAGCGAGGGCAGAATATGCAGTCCCAGATTCCAAAACAATAACATTTACCCAAACGACTTGGAAGAATAAAGTTTAATTTCCTCAACGCTGATAATGCCATATGGGCCAATTACACCCACAGCCATTAGTCAGCTGAGTGAAACCCTGGAGGATACAAAATGAAATATGGGCCAATCAATCAATCAACCAAGCAATTATGCAATTTGGTAATTTAAGTGCCATATTTGAAGAGATAACGATGACATTTTCATTTTGCATCTTTGGCCATTTCTTCTGGGGAGGCTGCAGCGAGAAGGTGCTTTATATACTGGTTCAGTGTCTCCACTTTATTTCTGTTCTGTAATGTTTTTTTAAGCTCCCACTGGCACAAAACAAAGGACGGTCTAGCTTTATATTGTATGTTTTTTCCTCTCTGCTGAATTCCCAGACATAGTCCTAAAGTGGTAAAGGCAGCATCTCAAGTCCTGAACAGCATGTGGCAATACAGAGACCTCCGCAGCCTCTACAAAAAGGTAAAGTCTGCATGGCTGAATGTGCTCTGGCTGTATTAACACTGGAAATGTCAGTCATGCTGGTGTTTCAGCAGATATCACCGACTCATTTCTGACATGGCTCCCTTCCTTTGCCTTTCTTCTCCTCTCTTCTTCAGGATGGCTATTCCCAGTACCATTTTGTCGGCTCTTCCTCCACGATAGAGAGAGACAGACAGCGACCTTATTCTTCCTCTCGTACTCCGTCCATCTCTCCCGTACGAACCTCACCCAACAATCGATCAGGTGAGTGACCCCCACCCCCACCACCCCACTCTCCTGCCTTCCCTTTTGTCCTCCATCACTCTTTCCGTCAGTACAGTCCAGTCAAACAAACGCCACTCCAATACAGCTGAAGTCTGCTTTAACCTTCACACTAGAGCGGCTCCCAACAAATTATTCTGCTGTCAAGTGAAATCGTTGCGCTGTGCCCCCTCAACTTTCCGCCCTTGCGTTGTTGAAATTATGGTTTGAGCACTATGGGCTTTCCAAGGATTCAATATTTCTGAACTCTTTGAATTTTACCGAATGTGTGCTGAAAAATGTGATCAATGTTTTCCCCATGAGCCTAATTCTTGGCTGGGTCCAAAAGCCCCTGAAACAGACTGTGGGACAATAACAAGGTCCAGTCAAATCAAAGATAACAATCAACAAAAAACAACAAAGATAAACTAATTATAAAACATTTACATGGACATGTATGTGTGATGAAATGTTTTACTGTTCAACTTGAGATTCTCAGAAACGTGACAACATTTCCAGACATGGAACACGTAACATTTCTGGTATCATCCATGTATTAAAGTAATGGCTTCCTGTCATTCAGACAGAGGTGTCCTCCATGTAAGTGTTCCTCACAACATTATTCAGATATTAAGGGCCTGTTATGAAACAAGCCCCAATGCTTGTGCAATGTTTGATTCGTGGTGGGAAGGAAGCGCTATAACACATTGCCGGCGCCGTAGAACAGCAAGTTAAGAAATGATGAAAGAAGAGCACTTCTACATCCTCTCACCGGCTGATGGATTTTAAAACTTATTTTGCAGCTGAATCCTTTGTTAATGACCATCATGAAGCCCTCTCCTCCACTAATATGTTACTTTCATTACACGAGAGGAATCTCAACGACTTAACTGACTCATTTCTGTGTCTGACTATTTTGCTTTATTAAACTGGCTTTTTTTTTCCTGTGTGCACAAGAGATGATAAGGAAGTGATACATTCATTACACGCGCTGTGCATTTAACTTCTCTGTGTTCATTTTTTATTTCATGCTGCTTTTACGTTAATGTGAAAAACATTCAACTCAGACTTCAGCTGCGTCAGAAGTTTTATGGAAATGTTACTTTAAAATGATCATTAGATGTCAGGAAATAACAGATAATAAACACAATGTGTGCCAGTTGATTACTAAGTAGAGGCAGCAGGGGGCAATAGCTTATATAATTTTAATACTGTATATAAAAATCCATCTAAAAAATTACACTATGCCTAGAAAGGCGGGTTTAGGGGTACTAGATATTTATACTTATTATTTGTCTTGCATACACAAGGCAGTGAGTCAGAATCCCCATTACTAATTTTTCATTTGATATTGCAAAGCAGTCCACAAAAAATCCACAATTAATGGTTTGGTTTTTCCCCTCACTTCCACTATGGGCACATCCTTCACTGGTTGCTAAGGGGAGGAGACTCTTAAATGAAATATGGCAGCTCCTAAATATCACTCAATTGGGACAGATTGTTAGAAATGATATTTTACCATTCAATAGCTGAAACTGACTTTAGCTATACAGGTTTCTTGCAATACATGCAGCTGGAAGACATATTGAAGAAGCGTTCTCGTCTTTATAACCATGACAATTACAATGTTGTGTAGAGTGTTGCACCAAATGCAGGTATATACAACAAAATGAAAGAAAGATTGCTGTTGTGTCATTTACATAAAAGTGACGCTGATGCTCTCTCTCAAACATGAGACCAACATGTAACTTAGCCATTGCTTTACATAACATGGGTCTTGTCTGATATATACAAGGCAAGTTTCATTGTTTCCATCAAGATTTTTAAAAAGCCTACATTGGGGAGGTGTGTTGTTCTCTGTATCTGATAGTCAATACATAATTCAAACCAATTTGATATTACTTTATGTGAGAGCTCTTGAATAGGTTTCATGGCACCACCTCCATTTTGAAATGAAACACCAGAGCTGGATTTATGACTCTGTCAACAGGAAGTGGTAAAATGATAAACACTTTGCTTTGGAAGCTAATTCCACATTTTTTCAGTTTACAATCGGGCAAGCAGATGGTCCATCAAGCGTTAATTTGTTTCATTTCACATCTGTGGAAATTTTTCGCATATAAAAACAAAGGTGCTCCATTGTGTGTATAAAGCCTTAGGAATATGTACATTACATTCCCACAACAGTTGTTCACCTCAGCAGCAGGCGGAGGATAATTGGTCGAGTAGGTGCCGATATTACAATAGGCTGGTGATATTAGCAGAGCATTAATGAGCGTATGGATCAGTGCTAACTGTGTTATAATGTACAGGAGAGAGACAAAGAGACAGATGCAGCCACACAAACAGGCTGGCAGGCTGCATCACAGCCAGCAGCTTCTATGGGAAAGGCTGCTGATAATGATTTGAATATTAGAGGAATCGCTTCTCAAGCATATGGCACTGAATCAATAGCCAGGTTTCCTCCAACATGGCAAACCAGATCTAACTCATTATCTTTGCCACTGATCCCTCCACCCCCTTCAGAGTCCAGCATTTATTTTCTTCTCCTGACTGTGGGTGTGCATATTTTCTATGATTGTTTTTTTCCTTTGGCCCTGTGCGAGTGGATTGTTTGGTGAGTAATGCTAAGACAGACAGAGATTAATAGGCCAGTGGGAATTTAAAGTAGTGAAAATATGTACATGTAGTAAATAGAGGTGGAGAGAGAGAGAGTGGCCTGCAGCCAGACAGAAAGGAAGGCAGAAGTAAGAGTAAAGCAGATACAGGGAGGAGGGATGACTCAGTGTTTACCTCTTTGAAATTACACCCCGGTCACAACGCTAGATTTGTTAAGAATGGCACAATACCCATGAAGTCACAATACAAACAGCAGCCAGTGCCCCCGTTCTCCCTCGTTTCAGGTTGATGGTTAGGAGAAATACATACTGTGCTGTGCCTTTGTTGAGATTTAAGCAGGTAAATACAAACCCTCAGATGCCCAGATAAGTACAATTTTCAAATCACTCTGGCCATTCTTCTATGAAAGGACTCCAGCCCAGCGTAAATACTCGTCCCTCCTGTTGTAGTTTCCTCCTCGTGAATCCAAAGTGTATTGATAATGTGTTGATGATGGATTGAAGGTTAAACATTTTCCCTCCTTGTGTGTGTTTGTGTGTGTTTGTGTGTAGCGAGTGCCCCTGCTTCCCCCCGGGAGATGATGTCGCTGAAGGAGAGGAAGGCAGACTACGAGTCAACTGGTAATGCCAGTTACCATGGCAACAAGGGCGAGCACACATCCCGGAAGGACGCCATGACGGGTAGGAAGCCCATACACAAACACACCATAAAGCTAATGTGTTTTCAGCTTACTGTATAGCAACCATACATACACTGGAGGTTTTGTCATATATGAAAGGATAAATACTGAACATTAAATCATTCAACACTGTGGTAAAATGAAGATGGTCTCATCTAAATGTCATCAAGAAAGCAAATGAGTGTAATCCAATATGTCGAACTATTCTTGTTACATTAAGCTAACTTTTGTGATATGAACATAAAGTAAATGATGAGTAATATGTGAATAAATGGTTCAGAGCAAGCATTCATCAGAGGCTTTCAACCTTTGTGTCTCTGCAGGTCAAATCTCTGGCGGGTCTTCCACGCTACTCAGAGGAGCGTACGTGTCGCCTACTGATGACCTGAAGTATAATCAGGTATCACATGTCACTTTTCTGTCTTAAAATGGTCGTAATTACATGATCACTTCTGTCTCAATGAAAACAAGAACTGCTGGCAGAAATACCAGAGCTCTGATTTCAAAGTATTCATTTCCTTTATGTGATGAATTAGTACTACAAGCTGCCATTTAAATAAGTTACCAAATGGTAGAAGAAGACAGGAGTCAGGGAATGAACCAAGATATTTTAACGCTGGGGGAAAAAATGAAAACACCAAAGGCGGATTGATTATTACACTTTAACTTTTAGGTGTTGCAGGTTTCTCTAAGGGAAAAGACTCACGACACTCAGTGTCTGATAGACTAGAGGAACTTTCTTTCAGTCTCTTGCCCCTCTTTGCATCTCTCTCTCTCTCTCTCTATCTCTCTTGATGTTGATGTTTCCCATGCTGCATTGCAAGCTCTTCTTACGGCTTTATGACTCATATAGTCTTAAAGAGAAAGAACCGCTCTGTGGTACCCCTGTAAAAACTTCGAGATGGAGACAAAATATCGCTGCAAAACTAGTCTCTTTTATCTTATGGGGAATATAATAGTGATGCCAAAGGGGGATAAAAATGCTGTGAAATCCAAAAAGGTCACTGTAAACTTAAAACTATAAACTATAGAGCCCCATTTATGCTTTATAGGACGAATACTGTAGTGAATTGTTCTTAGGGTTTACATTACCCATCACACCCTTTGGCAGTGATATTCCAGGCTCTAAACTCATGACTTGGTCTCATAGCAAGACACCACAAATGTTTGTCACCCCTGGTCAATCAGATCAACATGACCTAAACAAAAAGGATTGTTCCTGATGTGCACTTGCTGGAGGTAGAAGGCCTCTAATGGAAAATGTTGTCATGTGACTGTTAGATATGTTAGATCCTGTATTGACAGATAAATATATCAATTATTGTTTTTTAATCAATCAGTTGTTCAGTCCAAAACCCTGCAGATATTTAGTGTTCTATAGCAGAAGACTAAAAAAGAAAATGAAAATATTCACATCTGATGAACTGGAAACCTTTATTTCAACCCGAATGTCAAAGTTTCATTTAAGACAAGCTTTTTGCTTTTTTGAAAGCAGTTTGTAGATGCTCAATCGTCTGAAAGCTATCAGTACTTTCATGCTTTCTGAGCTCTAGCTGTGTGCACATCCTTGATTTTTTTTTGTCCCTCTTTTAATGTATTTTGATTCTGCTTTTTTTGCATGGTCAGTTTGGAACACTTGTGCTTTTGTCTTAGTAACGATTTATTGTTTTTTTCCAGGTGTCTTCTCAAGGCCTGCCTTCAGAGCCCTACCCTCCTTTCCAAAACCCTCCCCCGCCCGACAACGGCCCCTACGAGGACCAGGCCTTCTACGAGAACCAGGTTCACGCCGGAGGGCGCCCCCCGCAGGGTGACCTCAACATGCACTTGCAGGGCCTTAAGTCCACTGGCAACTATGTAGACTTCTACTCAGCCTCGCGACCCTACAGCGAGCTCAACTATGAGACCAGCCACTATCCAGCTTCACCGGACTCCTGGGTCTAAGGGGGGAAGAGGGTGGACGACTTGTAGGAGGAGGAGGAGGAGGAGAGGATGGATGGAGAAAAACAGGAAAGGGTTTAAAAAGTGGAGGAGAGAAGATGAGAGAACAGGTTCCCTCCCTCCCCATCCTCCCCTGTAGTTCCTGAGTAGCATCATAGGTAGCAGGACAAAGGAGGGGGAGGATGGAGTGCAGGAAAAGAGACATGAGGAGAAGACATTACACTCCATTCAGACACATCTGAGGGAGGAGGGAGAGGGGACGAAGCAGGAACAGAAGCGAACGGAGGAGCGGCCATGCATGTGCATGCACACCACCAACAAAACCGACAGACACATTTTCTTTCTGTGTTTAGTTTGTGATCAACTACCGCTGGAAGGTTGAGCAGACAGAAAGACCTCCTGCACCCGAAGGCCTCTTCATACGGAACATGGGAGGGATGGGCATGAAAGAACATGAAGGGAAAATGAGAAAAAGTGGGGAATATATGGAGATGAAGAAGGACAGTGAAAGAGAAAAATGGATCAGTGGACTGGAGGACGGAAGGTTTTGGATTGTGAATGGAACGTGTGAGAGTTGCCCAGGAGAAACCTGTAAATATGTGGTATAGCAACATGGCTTTTAGTAATGTGAAGCACAAGAAACAGAGCAGTAGGACATGTAGGACGTCTGTCACACGAACTTTTGTTTCTCTCTATGGTTTCAGCGTGATGTTTCCTCCTCTGGGCAAAGAACGTTTCTGGACTTTGTCATTTGTAACAGGTTCTTTTTCTTTTTCTTTCGTTGTGTTTCTACTTTTTTAATTCTCGATTCTGGTTGTATAGTATTTGACGTACACTGTACATTTATGGAGATGCATTGTGTACTGTACATTGCACTATTTTCTGTGTCATGTCAGGCCTTTCGCCATCGGGTCAACCTCACCTCTTCACCAACTACCCGCCCCCCCACAACACACACAAACACACCCAGTATGTGCACTCAGACTTTCAGAATCCATATCACAGCTCCTGACGGATGTCACCATGTTGCTACTGTCAAACATTGGATATGAATTGGGTATTGAAGCAACAATTCTGATAGGTCACGGTGCTCCTTTTACTGCCCTACAGATAGTTTTCACAGATTAGCTGCCAAAATATCTGAAGAGAGACTCAAACATCTGAGCAGCCTTTTCCATGACAAAACTCTCCACTTCAACAACTCAAATCCTGTTTTTGTTCCCATGCGCCCCTCCTTTGAGTGAACTGCGCTCATTGTGTATATAACCGTGCCAAACAAGGGTTACTCCCCCCTCACCTGAAGAAGGCAGGGGGAAAGTTAGGGGTGTGGTAAAGGGTCCAAGTTCAGCTGCTGCTCTCTCGGCTGAACATCATTGCGGTTCTAACGATGCCAGTTTGTAAATGCTTTGGTTTTTCTAAACTGTGTTTTACTGGGATGAAAACAGTCAAACTGCACCAGGACTGGGGAGAAAAAACATAAAAAGAAAACTTAAAAAAAAAGAAAGAAAAGAAAGCCACGGAGGGACTGAGACCAAGCGGAGCATCGCTTCCTCCAAAGCTGTACAAAATTTAGTTGATTTCTGTGTTGTAAAATAATCAATGTTTGAAGTACAAAAAAAAAAAACTTTTCTGAGAGATGGGTGGCAATTCTAACTTCATGGTAGACAAAACTGTTAATAGAGTACGGATATATATTATATAAATATAAATATATACTTTTTATGTGCAGATGTGGATGTCACTTATAGCAGCAACATTATGGAAAAAGACTTATAAAAAAAAAAACAGCTACATGTAGGAATTTTGTTCACATTTTATTTTCTGGTCAACACACTAAATTGTCAACTTTGTGTAGTAATGTTGTTGCTATGTGGAGTAGAGTAGACCAGGGCCCAGGGATCCACGTTGTAACTCAAGCGGTCTAAAAAGGTGCTACATCCGTGAGAAGTATTTCCAACATGTCTGTATTTTAACTGTGCACTAAATTGTTGTTCCCCTTTGCATTGATAACAAACTACTGATTATCTGATCATGTCACAGGTGACCGTTTTAAACCACCTAACAAAGAACAATCACCCGTGCATGAAAACCCCCAAATCTAATCAATTGGTCTCATGATGCTAAAAAAAAAATTGCACCCATGAATGCATGAGTATTTGTTGTCAGTTCTTTTTTCTTTTTTTTTAATGTGAGAAAGGCATAATTGTGAAACGTGACGACAGACCCTGGTTCTCCCTACCCACCGCTGTTTAGAAGTCCTAGAGGTCATCTTAAGATGCTTGAAAAATGACTCATAACGCAGCTGTCCCCACAAACACACTGGATGAAAAACAGACGTACTGTATTTGTTAGTGAGCATCTGGAAACTGACAACATTATGTATGTCCTTGTGATCCTTAGGCAGAAAAAACCTGACTATAAGACCTGTATGGAGATATAACGTCGGTAACTTTTTTGTTGCTAGACCAAACGTGTTTTAAAAAGAGAATTGTGAAACTTTCTATTGCCTCAAACAGATTGCAACTGCTCCAAAAAATATAAACGGACCATCGAAGAACCTCTGACTTTGAGCGTTGTTTGTTCTGTTGCCAAAAGTGTCTCGGTGGTATTTGTTTTAAATGGTTGTCAACTGCAGATGTGTAAAATTACAGATTTATACAGACGTCCGAATGCAGACCTTAAGCTCTTCGTTTGACATTCCGATTTCCATGCAGCCTTTGCTTTCCTCTCCTTGAGTGCAATACACAAATTCACTAACAGAGACTTGAAACTTGCTTCAGAAAACTAATCCATCACAGTGAACGTGGTGCTGCTTCAATTTTTCAGCCATTCAGTTATTGTTGTGTGGTCCTGTAGTTCCAAAGAGAGGCCATTTTTCAAACCTCTCCTGGCTGGTGCATTCAGCTTTCAGGACTCAACGACAGCTGGATTGGTCATCAGTTGCCAGAAAGGAATGACTTGATATTGTTATTTTGTTTGCCTAATTATTATTTACATGATAGCATGAGTACAGTATGGGCCACAGAGGCTATGTGTGTGTGTGTCTGAAAGGGTGGGGGCAAATATTTGAAAGAGAACCAAAGGGGCTTGAGACTTATGATGTGAGCCATTTTCTCATGTGAACTCTGAAAAATGTCAAGAGAATCAGGTTTGTATGGAGCTGTCCTTTCACACATGTAGCGCACAAACGGAGATTGTTGATATCAATAGTCCATGAATTTAGATGCATGTACAATATCAATGAACGGGTGGAAGGCAAATATAAAGGCAAGCAGAAAAGAGTACGAAGCAGCCCACTCGCTCACTGTGCTCTCTCTAGACAATGACCTGCTATTGACACATGGCCTCACTTGGACACAAGTAAAGACTAAGACCAGAAAATAAAACCGAGCCTATCTAATATGCTGTTGCAAAAAAAGTAAATTAGCTTTACCTTTGTATTATTTGTTAAGTCATTACAAAAACTCATGTTACACGCCATCCATGAAAGCCTGATATCTTGCTATACATGAAAGTTCTTATGGGAGACACATTATGAAAAGTAAGCATTGCCTGCACTTCTACAAAATATAAATGTTGTGAACCTGAGCTGTATGAATGTGGGTTTGAACACAGGGGTCACTGCAAATTGCTTTGTATAATCCATTAGCTGTTCATTGCAGTACATTTCACATACTTCAGGACAATAATTGACATTGTAAGAAAATGTTCCACTTCCTGCTCAGACGGAAATGCTGGATGATGCAGCAGCCACAGAAAGTTTGCCAGTGCTTTAGAACGGAGGAGATCAGAAGTTTGGACCCTTTTAAATCTAATTCTCATGAGTTAGTCTCTTAGTCTGGGGTGTGTGTGTGTGTGTGTGTGTGTGTGTGTGTGTGTGTGTGTGTGTGNTGTGTGTGTGTGTGTGTGTGTGTGTGTGTGTGTGTGTGTGTGTGTGTGTGTGTGTGTTGTCCATGTCCATGTGCATGCCTGTACCATAATGCTATATGGAAGTATAGTACCATCAAAAGGGTCATGAGTGCCCCCTAGTGGTCATTAGAGGAACTGCACCACAGGTCAGGGTGGCGGCCATTTTAGTCTCTGCAGATAGATCACCACAGGCACAGGTTTTTATCTTTGAGAGCGTCGGGTTAGGTCACGTCTCTTTTCCATTACACATGCACTGTTGGAGCGCGGAACAAAGCGAGACGTCACTCGCTGCTCCAGAAATGAGGGGTGTGCTTAAGTGCGTCTTTATCCTTATCTCAGCTGCACCACCAATATTTTATCAGGACACCTAAAGTTAAAAACAATATGCAGCAGACTCAGGATGCTGGTTCAATAGATAGAGGTAGATTCTACCTCAACCTGCCACCTTAGTACTTCAGTATGTCTCTGCTGCTCAGGTAACAAAACTAGAGGTTTGTCAAATGCTCCACAAGCGTTTGATCAGCTCTGGAAAGCAAGTTCCACAGTGTAATTACTGGGTCAGCTGAAATGCTTTTACAGAATTTTGATGGTTCCTCGGAAAGATATTTCTAGACATTTCTAAATATTTCTCTCAGCAACAACCAAAGTTCTGGTCACGTAGGAGCCTGTAGTGATTCAGCAGTATAAGCTTTAACAGTGAGTCTGCTGTTCACAAAACTCCCACCAGAATGTCACTGATTCTATGTCAGTTCTTGATGGATGCACACGCAGACATTTCAACAGACTTGAGGAAACAGTAAATCATTTTGCGCTTACTGTAAAATTCCTCCTATCAAAACACGCACTTCAGATCAGTGATGAACAAAGTTTTGACAGAACGTTGTATTTTTTTTCTTCTGTCGCTGCATCATGAAGTGGCGATAATGAGCATTTTTCACAATAAAAGCAGCCTTTCCATTTAACATTCAAACACTGTGGAAGGATGTCTGGACGACTTCATCGTGCTTTGCTGTAGTAATATTAAAGTGATTTTTTCAGTTCGACAGCCTTCGGCATCACAAACAAGTTTATTGCAGCCGACAGTCATTGGGAGGATATTTTGGTGTCATGAGACAGCACAGAGAGAGACTTTACACAATTAAAGGCTTCATTACAACTGTATGCAAAAATGCCCTCTTAGACAAAGAGACGGGTGCAACTGACCTGTTTATTGTATCTTAGCTTTCGATATCCATGGTCAAAAATACATCAGTATTTTTGGAAATGTCAAAGGAGACGTTTACAGTACGTGATTATAATCAATCAATTATACATGTTGGAGTTATAAAAACTGATTAGCATTCAAGTATGAATCACAGGATTTCCTCAGAAGCCAGTGATGGTGTGACACAGACTCGTCAGCCCGTCAAGTTTCACATCAGTGAATTTGGCATGTAGATCAGGCTTTCCTTCGCTTTCAGTCAGTCAGGAGTTAGTAAATGAAATCCAGTTTGTTGAAGTGACTCAAAGTTGAGTCAGTGATGCTTTCAAATTCTGGTGTTTTCCTCCACCCTTAACGTGACGTATGACGACATCCTTCCAGCTTCCATCCCAGTGCAAAAATGGTTCAACACAACAAAGGAATGAGTTGTTGCTTAGTTTTTGTCTCGCTTTCTAAGACGTCCAGTTTTCCAGTTTTTGGCAGAAATGTAAAAAGGATCCATGGAGGGAGGCTTTAACAGTATCCGCTCAACTTAAGCACAGTTCACAATGTCCAGACCAGCTCAGTCCCAGAGACAAACTTGTTTCACTGGCATTGTACCAAAATCAGTCAAGTGTCATGATGGATCAAATATTAAAGGAGCATTTATTAGATATGTCCCACCTCTCAGCACAAAATGGCTCACACCTCCACTTAAAAAAAACATATAAAAATAATCAAATATGTAATATATATATGTTAATTTTAGTATGACTGAGATGGATTAAAATGCACCATACTAGCAAATAAATATATTGCTAACCTGCATTTCCAAGTGGTTGCCACTAGAGGGTAATAATGGGGTATAGTACAATTAAACCCGTCTCATTCATCAAGACTTTTTTGTGGCAATATATAGTTTATAAAAGCTCCACAAAATGCTTTTCATTCCTGTCATTTCAATGCAAAGTTTAAGTCTGCATGCACTTGCACAGGAACAACTAACTCGCTTTCTCACTTGGACACATCCAGGAGCAGACAATGGCAGTGGACGATCTCGTGTGATTATTTTGGAAGTCAACAAGTCACCGTCTAGCACTAAGCTGTTTATTTTTGGCTCTGCCTTTCCACTTCTCCACAAAGCCCTCACAAAGCCTGTGTGAGCTGGTTCCTCAGCTCAGCTGTCAAACGCTGCTCATAAGCTCGGCCCCTTCCTCGCAAATACCTGTTCTCTACTGTGCATCGGTGTAAAATGGCTTCCTGGCTTCCCTCCTGCACGCTCAGCCATCCTTTCCCGTGGCGATCGGCTGCAGCGGCGGCCAGCCACCAATCTTCATTTGGCCGTGTCAGAGCTCTTCTCTCCATCCTGTGAAATCCCCCCCGACTGGCCGCCTCCTCCCTGCCTTTTCAAGCCCCATGTCTTACCCTCTTGATATTCTTCTCTGGCAAATTCTACTGTCACATTTCACCTAGTTCAACATTTTACCATACGTGTCCTCAACTCACTTTTTCCAACTGTGTGATGTCCTCACTGCAAAAACTCAAAATCTTACCAAGTATAATTTTTCCAATTTCTCGTCAAAATATCTTATCACACTTAATATAAGACACAATCACCTAATGAGTAACAGTTCAGTTCAGATATAGTAACTTGTTTTTAGACGGTGCATCTTGAAAATCTTGTTAAGTGAAACAGTCTTGAAAACATCCTGTTTTGAGTCATATCTCAGATGAAAATGCCATAAGGTTTTTAAGCTGCTGTGCTATTTGTAAAATATGAATCATCTTGTTTCAAGTTAACAGACTTAACTTGAAACTTCACAATAGAACTAAAATATAGCTAAGAATTAGGTTTTTCCAGCTAATTTCAAGATCTTGTCAGGCTTAACATATTGTCATATTTCAAGAAATCTTATCAAGACAATTTTCTCTTGTTCCATTGGCAGATTTTTTTTTAACTTATTACAAGCAAAAACATCTTGTATTATTTTGTTTTTTACTTATTTTTGGAGGGGCCTTTTTCCAGTGCTCTAGCTGTTTTTTGTCTCTTCCTTTCTTTCCCTTTGTGATCCCTGCCTCTCCTGTGTTTCTGTTTCCTCCACATTTCTCTCACTGAATCTTTCATCTTTCTGCTTGGTTGTTAATGTTCTGAGTCTGGAACCTCTGCTGTAAAACCATGTGATGAGCAAACCCTTTCACTTTGTCTTCTTCTGTTCCATTTACTGTGTGCAATTGAATTTACCATAACTGTAAGTTGCCAATATGGAAAACATTTAGCAGCATCCTAGCAGGAATTACAAATACTTCAAATACTCTATGTGGACTTTTTCTTTTTTTTTTCCTGAGCCCCACGTATCTTCCACATTGCATCACAAATGACACCTCACAAATGGAGTGTGTGAACTCAAGTAGAAACAAGGCAACAAATCCAACAACGTCTGCAATCTCAGCAAACAAATACTGAAGATTAGCAGTTAATATTCACACTTAAAGAGTCAGTTCTTCAAGTTGGTTTTTGGAGGACTGTAACACTGTGCGTTGTGATAGCCACACATAATGTGAACATACAGTAGTAAACTCCTTTCCCCTCATCTCCTCCTTGTCAGAGGTAACAGTCTCTTCCTGTCCTCCTCCTGCTTCCTCTCGATTCTCTTCATCTTGTAGTTCCACTTGGGGATCTGCAGCTGGTTGTGGTTACTGGTCCGTCTGAGTTTATCCGGCGTAAAGCTGGGAGCCGGGGCTTTGCAGAGCCTCACTTTGGGCACCACGAGGCCCGGCCGCACACTGCTTCTCCTCAGCATGTTCAGAGGCAGGAGGCTCGCTCGTCTCATGGCCACCGTGGAGGCCTCGGCCACGTCCCTGAGCAGCTGAGGCTGGAGGCTGGCCCTCCGGTCCCTCGCCTTGGGGATGAGGAGGACCCGCGAGTTCTGGAAAAATCTCTTGTAGTTGTTCAGTCTGTCCGGACCTAGACGCTTGAGATCGGCCACCCGCTGCCTCCTCAGGATCTCCTGCACGGCATGGCGGCGCTTCCCGATGCACGGCGGGCTGGCTGGACACAAGGTGCGGCAGGCTGTGGCGATGAACGGACTGGAGATGCTGGTTGTGACCCGGACCATGTGGTCAAGAACGCCGTCATCCACAGGGTTCACCTTGGTGGTGATGTAGAACCTATAAGGGCAGCAGGAGAGGCGGTTGATCAAACGCCTCCAGCAGGACTTTGGCTCTTGGGCCTGGGTCACCAGCTCCTGCACAACAAGATCACTACAGGTTAAAGGAGTTTGAACACATTGAAGTCCTCGTATTGAATTTCTCACAGGGGGATAAAATAGCATTATGTGGTGAATTCAATAGTAGGACATGATGATTTTTTTTTAACCTCCAGCATGGGCCACTCCATGGAGAAGGTGTCACAGAACTGCTCAGCACAGGGCTTTGACATTAGCCGATACATCAGGTTGGCCGTCTCGTATCGACCGGTGAAGAGAGCCCACTCCCTGGGGGTCATACTGCGCCCACTGTCCCGTGCCTGAATATCACCTCCTGGGGACATGAGGAGTTAGGGAAGGGTGTGTGATCTTCACATTTGTACAGCAAAGGAGATTTCCACCCTGATAATTGTAATACACATAGCTCTCAGAAAAATACAGGTTTTCATACAAGGTGTAACTTTCTATAACAGACATCCTTTGAGTTACTTAAATGTTTTTTTACCAGCCAGCATGAGAGCTCTGACACACTCAGCACGGCCCTGCATGGCAGCCTTCATCAAAGCTGTGAAACCGTGACAGTTCCTCCTCTCGATGTCCAGCCCAGGGAAGTAGTTGAGTAGGTAGTTGGAGATCATCATATGACCTGCAGACCAGAGAGAAGCACAGAGGTATTGGCCAAGCTTCTTCTGATATAGTCTTTACTACAATTCAACAACACTCATCAAATTAAAGTTACCTTCTGTCTCACTTCTACTAACATTTCTATGGAAACACTGTAGGTGGAGTTAGTTAGAGGTGGGCGGATCGATCCAAATATCGATAGTATCGATATCAAGTTGGTATCGCTATCGGATCGATACTGGCGTGATAAGATCGATACTTTAATGTCAGTTTCGCTCTTGTATGTGCTTGTGCCGTCTCGTCAAAGAGGCGACAGCCAGGACGCTAGACTTGCCGCTTTTTCTGTCTCACTCTCAGCGTGGAGCAGGCGCATTTTGCTCCTCCTCCCCCTCTTGTGCTGTGATGTTGTACTGTCACGTAACTCAGAAATTGAATTTTTTTTTACTTACTGCTCTATTGCTTCTGTTTTTGATAATAAAGTATTTTGCAGTCGCCTTTAAACTTTGCCCAAATTCTGTCCTGGGTTATAACAAAAAAATCCCAAGGAGAAACCACAAAAACCACATCACAAGGACCACAAGGGTCAGCAGTGTGATGGTACATCAACCTTAAATATTAAAAGAATCGGTATTGGTATTGGTATCGGTATCGGCGATACTGGCCCTGTATTTACTTCGTATCGGATTGATACCAAATCTTGCAGTATCGCACACCTCTAGCGTTAGTGTCTTCTTTGTGGTAATTCCCTCCCGCAGACAGAAGGCTGTGCGTATTAACACATGTCGACAGTTTAGCGTAGTTCCAACCTGATCTCAAGCTTATATTTTGGCAGCCGCTCACTGTTGCTGATGGGATTTGGAGTCAAACTGCAGATTTTTTTCCCCTTTAGCGCAGCTTCTTAAATGATCACAACCTGAGTTCCTAATTGAGCAAATCCAGTCTACATCCAGGAAACAGTCTGATCTCCTGAAATTCCTTGAAGAGAGAACAATGCAGAGTTTCAGAAGGGTGAGGAGGATCATGGGAGGGACCTGGTTTCACTCTCTGCACACACCAGACTCTCTCTACCTTTAGTGATGGGGTTTAAGGAAAGTTTTTCTCCTTGTGTATTCGACCGCTCTGCCGCAGTCGTGTCAGAGAATGAAGAGTAGTCTGCAGCTATTCATTACATGCCGCAGAGAGCCATTCATCATCGTTAGCAGATGAGAGGCCGGGGCGCCATGTCTGATACATGTGGCTGCATCGCTATGAAATTACTTAACATGCTGCTTTCTAATGCCAGCATATAACAGTGATTCTTGCAAATGGAAGCACCAGACCTCATAATATTTTCTGTGCTTTAATTTGGATCTATTTTTGGAACTCAATTCTCTGCGATAAAATTTCTACCACTGTGAATTAAATATCAAAAGTAGTCGTGTCATGGTTCCGGGTTTTGACTTGATTCTAGCTTTGTTTTTGTGTTTTGGGGAATTTATACTTTATCTTTCTTTTTTTTTTTATCTTTTTTTTATCTTTTGCATTGTGTTTTCTTTGGTGGTGTTGCTTTGTGTTCAGGCCATAGACTGTATAAAATATGGACGTAGTGTCCGTGACGTCACCCATAGGTTTCTGAAGAGCAAAAATGAAGCAAATCGTAGTGCGTAGACATCTTGGTAGCCTACCTCCGGTTACTCCAAATATGGACAAAGAGGTGGAGCGAGGGCGGAGCTGAGGCGGGTCGAATGAACGCTATTGGCTGAAAAAAGCCGCTGAAAAAAGCCGCTTTATTCGAAATAATCAAACTAGCTACGGCTAACCAGCTAGGTTAAATGCTAAATATCGTTGCTAGCCGGCTAACCCCACGACGATCTCTTTCCCAAACTCAGTGACTAGAATTAGCCGGGGTGACGCCCTTTAGACCGTCAGTGACTAGTTGTCAATCAAAGTGGCGCCACTTAGATTGACAGCTATGAATTGTGCATAATGATGTATGTTGTATATTTTAAACGAACGCCTTATAAAAAAATTCGCCGCCCCCCCCCAGAGTTGTCATGGAGTAGAAAAACAGCTTATGAGACTAGAGCCATGTTTTGAACCAGGCTGTAAATATGTTTTTTTCTGTCGTAAAATCGGACATTTTAACATGGGGCTCAAATGTAATTGACTCCCTTCTGCGGCCTGCACTAGCGGTTATTCGAGGAATTGCAGCTTTTTTGCACTTCCGCATTGGCTTCATTTTTTAGCGCCGGAGGTTGCCGCTTGGTTCAGGCTCTGTTTCAGAGGCTGGGGGGCATGGTTTCCAGGTGCTGGGATCCTCGGCAGGAACACCTGTGCTCCATTGTCCTAATCACCAGCAGCTTCTTAGCCCTGCTCGTCCTCCTGTAAGCTGCCACATTGGTTCCACTCGCCTTGTGTGCCTCCAGCCAGCCGCCCCAGCTCCTCCACTGCCCAGCCTCTAACCATTCAAATCACCTGAACACCTGGACTCACTCATCTCTCCCATCTTTCTCCAAGTCCACCACAAACAGCACCACCAGAAAACCAACCTGCTTTTCTTCAGGAGTTCAACTATAAATCCCTTTCCACCAAATTGTTTGTCTGAGTCTTGGGTTCCACTAAAGCCTTAAACGTCACAAGCTGGGGGGAGAGAAATGTTAAAGTATGCAAAGTAACATGTCTCGCTGCAGACAGATAAAATATTACATTATGGGGAATATTAAATAGGGTGACAAAAATGGGTTTATGAAGTGCGAAGTGTCACACAAATGTAATATTTTAATTTCAATCAGATGAAATTAGACATCCTGGAAGTTGTGTGTGTATCTGAAGTGATAATGTTTGATATTTGGTCATGTAATTTATGTAAGTCTAGACAGATGCATCTGAAGGTTTTTAGTCCAAGAAATTTGAATTAGGAACACTGACGATGAAAATGAATCCCAGTCAAAGTGAGCATGTCAGCGGTTCTGGCTTAACCGTAATTACTGTGTAATTGTCTGACAGCTTGTGTTTGTCACCAGGTTGGACCTAGTTTGTAGCTTCATTGTCACATCACGAGATCTCAGCAATCATTAGTGCAATGTTAGTAAGGATGGCCAAAGCCAAGAACAGTGCAAGTTGTGCAAAGAGGAGGCCACAAGCAGAAAATAACATCCATGTCTCCTTGTGAGGTTCGATGCCCTACTTCTTGTTTTACTTTTGAGATGAACCCATTGACATGTTTGACTGCGACATGTGAAAATGTAGTGTAACAAAAGTCATAGATAAAACATCTAATGTCATTAGCCTCTATTAGCTACTGGTCACACCAGTGCAAAAACAGCTGTAGCAGAAAAACCAGTTCAGTTTATTGGCTTAAGCAAGAGAGAATTTTTACAGAGCCCCTAAAGAGACATGACCAAAAAAAAAAAAATTTTTTTTTTTTTTGCCAATGTCCCTTTAAGGGCTGTGTAAATTTTATTGCTAACGAATTAAGACCAAACAATAATAACAATTTGCTTAGTTCAGATTTTTTATAAGAAGGAAGCTTTTTTCAAATCATTCTGTTTTCACAAGAAGCATCATCACTTTGTCTCATTATTATTTCACAACACAGACAGATGTTAAGTTGACATACTGATTGTCTCATTAGATGAAAAGTGTGTCTTGTTCTAACATGATTAGTTTGCTGACAGGGGAGAGTTAGATCTCCATCAAGTACAGGCTAAACACTAAGTCACTCACTAAGTGAGTCAAAACACCTGCGCTGATGGACTCTGACTCTGAGGGGTCGTTTTAATGAACTACTAACATTAACAATGCTGCTAGTATTAGATAAAGGTTCTCTGTGATTGTGTCATTTGCTTACAGTAATTATACCAGTACATGCATAAATATTATATATGTGTTTACCTGCTTGTGCTGCAGTAATAAGAGCAGTGTTGCCCTCGTTGTCCTGCCAGTTGACATCAAGATACGGGCACTGAGAGAGGGCGATGACCACGTCCACATAGCCATGGTAGCAGGCCATGATCAGGCCGGACTGAAACACAAAAACAAGAGTGCTTGAGTTACCTCTCTCCTTTGTCTGTGATTGATTTTGACAACATGGTTTCTGAGAGCTCTGATGGAGCGTTTTCTATGGAATGAAAATGAAATAACACTTCTCAGTCGTGCTGTTTATAAGAAAAATGAAAGGCTGGTTTTATAAATGACACAGTTTATAAATGTTAAGTTATATTGAGGTTATGATATTAACTGCTCACTTGCCAAGCACCTGAATATCCAAATTGCTACTGGCTGGTTTGCTCTTATTTAAAAGAATAAAAGCTGCTAAATTGGAGTCACTGTTTGGAATAAAGGTAACTTATTATTTCCTTCTTTTATACTTTTCCAGAACAAAACACATTAACAGAGGGGACAGGGCCTTTTGAGACATTAATAAGCCTGACTGCTAACTGAGACGTAGTCCTGGTGTTCTACCAGTCTGCATGCCTAGTTTAACCAGCTGGTGGTCTGACAGAACGTGAAGACATCAGACATCAGATCTGTAAGAGTTAGCCACACTGCAGTATGAGCATAATGTAGAACATGTAGTGGAAAAAACTGAGTTTGCACAACATCAATGTCATCAAGCATCACTGAGTGAAAACCTGAGGACACAACCCAAACTGAACTGGATCTCAGGGTGCAACCTTTGTAGTCCATCCTTGGTTGGATGCAAAAATGTGATCTTTCACTCTTTTGCTTTTACGTATCAGGTATGACAACAGCTTTCTTTCCAGCTTAATTGCTGAGCTCTCACTCCAACATGGCTGAAAAGAATAGCTCCACTAAGGCAAATAACACAGGTTGCCAGGCAATCATAGTTTATGGGCAAACCACCACTTTAAGCACTTTATTTAAATCACTTATTTGGACTTGTAAGTCGTGTAAGCCTCCTGTAGCATCCATCCATTTCAAACAAAAACTCTGACCCCATTTACACTGGGCATTAACATGCAAGCTGGATGAGGAAAAACACATGTTAATGCTTGGTGGTCTGGAGGTGGTCCATGGGTCAGATGCCATTACCCAGATAATGTGTATAGATACAGATCACATGTTATTACCATTTTGTAAATGGGGCCTATGGAAAGTATAATGGGTCAAAATGGAATAAGAAAGTCACTGTGCAAAATCGAATCGATGTTTACGAGAGGCAGAGCACGTAAGGATTTTCTCCTCTGCCTCTGAACTCCAAAGAAGGAAATACTGGACTAATAATATAATGTAAGTTAATGAATATAAATGAGAGGCCTGCAGCAAAGTTTATGTTGTCTGGTTTGTATCAGCAAGAAAATCCTACCCTGGACAACAAGGTTTGACTCCCAGTAAAAAGCTTTTGGTCTGAAGTTGTGATACGAAATAGTTTTATGAGCCATGTTTTTATTCCATTTCATTCTGACAAATAATAAATTATGCCTCCCCCACTTGTCGGTCCAAGTAAAGCACTTCAAAAAGTACAGCTACAGAGTTGGTTGACCAATTAAAAGCTCTGTACGACAAGAACTAAAAGGCAGATCAAGAGGATAATTGGGATTGTGAAACAATGGCGATGTCATGATTTCAAGGAAATGACTTCCAAGCTTTGTCTCTAGGGTGACAAGCAAGAGAGAATGTTAATTAATAATTGAAATACTGGGGACCAAAATGACTTGACATTAGCTACACCCATCAGGTGAACCTTGAAACAACAACACAGACAGTTCTGTGAATGTGTCCGTCCTGAACAAAGAGGACGTCAAACCGCCGGTGAGGGTGCACACAGATGAATTTTCCTGCAGTCGGGAAAGTCGAAGAGGGTGGAAATCGTGAATGCCACAGTATGCATTCATACAGAAAATAAGGTTAGTGCTGCACAGTCAGGACGCCAGCCTGGTTCGAACATGACAAATATTAAAGATGACATCCAGTTTGAGAAGCCATTGTGTTAAGATTTTTTGCTGGGTCACGCTGCGAACAAGGAGTGGATTGATTCGGCCCATTTCCACGGCAGCATAAGCGTTGTCAACACTCTCCTGGGCGTCCAGAAAGACATTACTGTCACAGCGCTTTAGGACAATCCCTCTCTGTCCGTTCCAGCTCTCTGAGGATACAGTATATCTTACCTACTGCTCAGGTCAGTGTCTTAGCGAGCCCTTTTAAAAGCTCAGCCCGATGGCAAGCTGCTTCTTGACACTGTCACTGTGCCGGTTACACCCTCCATCTGCCACTGTGGGCTTAACCAACTGCTCTGTATCCTCCTTCAGGATTTGACCTTCAGTGTCTGTGCTGTTAAGGAGTTCAGTGCTAGTGAGAAGAACAGCTAGGTTCATTTAGGGTCAACATTCGTTTTATCCAGCATTGTACCTTTGTGTTACATATCAGAATACGTCTTAGTAATGCACTTGATCAATTATAGGATTCTATGTATCACAAACACTGGCCTTGTTTTTAAGGAAATTCCACATATCAGGCCTAATGTTTTTTTTTTGTTTCCTGACTCACAATCACACAATCAAGCAAAGACTCGACAGCTCAAATGGTGCTGAGGGGCCAATCAGCATTGCAGGCACATGCATGCAGATCATATGCATACAGGGCAACAGGAACAGCTCCCATACCCCAAGGTGAATTATAATTATAAATTTTAAATAATATGATTTTATTTCAGGTGCTGCACCAGCTCTCTACTGTGAACTGCAGGTCTTGTCTGACCATTTACAGCTGGTACCGTGACTTCTACTGCACTGCTTTGAACCAGAATGTAAACTAAAGTGTCATTATATCGAAGGGAAGTGGATGACTTATACCATGATCAACACTGCTGGCAGTGTCATAGCACTGATGCTGCACATACACACCAATAACACAGCTGTGTAATTGGGACACTGTTACCACTTGTGCTATCAAACTATATAATCATGAGCACTTTAACTGACTATTTTCTAACCCACGCTGTGATGTCTCATATTCTTGAATATATTTCTAATGTGAAAGGTAAAATCCTGCACACTGGTTGGTTCAATTGATCATCATGACATCAATTCTCATACTTGAGGACCAAAATCTTAATAAACAATTTTTGCCTGCCAATAAGATTTTCTGGTGTGTAAAGAGGTTATACCAAATGTATTTTTTTCCTACTTTTGAACCACTGAAGCGGCAATTGTTTCCACACAGTATGAAAATCAAAACATGCTTAAGTGAAATCTATCATAGTGAACATTAGATGTGCATAAACCAACCTTGCTTATGTCATTGTTTCTAAGTTTCACAGACCAGACTATTAAAATTAGTGTGCACTATCTAGATCACCATGCAGTGACACTAGAAACTGAAAGGAAACCAATTGCGTGTAAAGTTGTAAAATACATCTAAAAACATGAATCTCTACAGAAGCCAACTAAGTCACTACCCATGACTTGTAGAGTTAAAACATTGCTACACTCCTTCCAGAGTGATACTCATGGAACATCTTGTATTTTCACCAATCAAAACCTTTGGAAACAAAATCCAACATGAAGTCAAACATTTCACTGAAACATGTTTAACCCAGAGACACCTACTCTTCTGTTCCTATCCGTCTCTTTCACTTCCTCTTCGGTCACTCCTTGCCTGATCATAATCTTGACGATGATGGCGTTGTTGTTGCAGCAGGCTTTAAAGAATGAAATGGGCTCGGGGCTGTCGGGGCTGGGCGAGCGGTACAAGAGGGAAGCACCCGAACGGTCTGGGGGATAGAAAGAGTCATCGGAGGCGATGCTCCGCGTGTCCGAGCGATCCGGCAGGGCCTCAAAGTCCAACTCCTCAAACTCCTGGTAGATATCGTCCTCATCCTCCCAGTAGTTTCTGGAGTAATCGACTTCAATCTCCTCGTTATCGTCCTCTCCTGATACCTCACACTCATCGCCGTTCTCATCAACACTGGTGACGGACATGACAGGTGTATCCATTGGAATTTTATTGGCCCTCTCACCCAGTCCCACGCCTCCAGCAACTCCATTCTCTCGAACGTTTGAACCTTCACTTTGTTCCTCTGTTATTAACACCATTTAAACCCTCCCCTGCCCCCACGCGCTTTTTTAAATTCTTGTGGGGTGCCAGGACAAGTCTAGGAGGGCTGAGCGTTTATGTTCACTATCCTGCTGCAATACGTTGTCTCATCCTACCCGACAGAGGATTGAACCCTGTCAGGCTACTGACATCTATCCGTTTCCGTCTCTGTCGGGTTTCCCAAGAGATAAGGGTCACCAGAGGTCATGGGGGGAGGCATGAGATCATTGCACACGCTCCCAATCCTCCGCTGAATAAATCTCCTCAGGATGCCATACAGGTCAGGATTCCCTAGAACTCCATGAGGTAACGTCATCAAGACAGGTTTGATCATACGCATGATCCGAGATGGTCACTCTGGACTTGTGAAGTGACCAATGAAGTGTTACAAGTTTTCCTCTGCATTCCCAAATAAATGTAGTTTGACAGTCCAGGTCTTAGAGTATCCATGTGCTACTCCATATGAAAAGGCACCAAAAGCCTCATCAGGATCCAGATTGGCAGCTTGAATTCCTTAAGTCTTGAAGAGAAATTAAAGGTGAAGTCGTCCCCTGGAAAGCAGAGGAACAGGCAGCCGTCTTGGTTGGAAACAGTCACAGTCACCACTAACAGCACTGAGCAGCTAATCTCGTGTTTCCCTGTGGAGAAACACTGGGCTTCCTTTGATGATGTCCAGCAATGGGATGAGACATTCCCCTTGAAATGACGCATGATAATCCCTTTAGTTGTTCTCTCTGCAGCTCGAGCTGTTCGGTCTCTTACCCCTCCCCAGTGACAACAGAGTTTGAATGTTTTCTGCCGGGGCACCAGTAGAATTGAACTGGTACAAGCACAGAGGGAATTTCTTCACTTTTGAAGATCTTCTCTCTTGATATCTGAAGATGTCTTGCAGAGGAACAACAGAAGGAAATAAGCAAGTCAAATAGCGAGTCCTTTTGACAAGATGTTAAAAGCACTGAACACAGAGAATGTTAATACAACAAATGTAGAGACAGATCTAAAAATCCATGCCCGTGTTTACAGCATCATTAATTTACTACCTGTCAATCTTCTGACAGCGACATCCTTATTGGAGTTCGAGAAGTCATTAGTGCAACTGTTCAAGCCAACCCTAGCCCCCCACTGGTTTCATCATCTCTTCCACTTAACACTGCCAGTTTAAACTGGATTTCTCCACCACGTGACTTTTTCTGTGCAGTGGAAGGACTGGGATCACCTGGGCTCTGATGTCACTTCTTGTTGAGTGTAATGTCATTCCATCAAATCGCCTATAAAGACTTATAATACTTGGGTCCCTTTTGATTAATAGATAACTTTTGAAATCATTAATAATTACATATAACTTAATATTTGAAACTGAGTAATGAAGCACCACTGATTTATAACACTGGAACATTTGACTTTTGAGAATCATCTGTCTGAATGTATGTGGTCTTAATTCCCATCTTTTAAACACTGGGGCAGATAATTATAGATTTTAAGCCTATATCACCAAAGGTATCATATATGATACATGAGTTATTGAGGCTCCTGCATCCTCAGTGTGCAAAATAAAAAGGTTGTGAAGCACAAAATGAGCCAAAATAAATGAAGTGTTCCTCTTCCACCTGCCAGTTCTGTTGGTGGATTTCTCATTGCTGCATGATACAGATTATAATACAGAACAAAAATAAATAGTGGAATAAAAATGGAAATATCTTCTTGTTTGGAACTAGAATGACAAATTTGTTACGTGTTTTTGTTTTAATATGTTTTTTGTTGAATGAAATTAAATGAAACTTTGAGTCTCAAATGATGATGATGTCTCAAATATGATACAAATTGAAACTCATATATGTAAATTGATATTTGAAATTTTTTTGTTTGTTTGGTCAGGAGGACAATTAAAGGCTCCAGTTTCAAAGAATTGGAATTTTCTGTCAATTATTTCATGGTTCAGGCTTTACAGGGTTACCTTAATCATCTATCCTAAATGTAAAAAGAACCAAGGAGGGTGAGAAATGTCATCGGTGAGGACACTGGATTTGTTGAGCACTACAAGTACGTAGGTGTCCACAACAGACTGGACTGGGGGACAAACACAAATACAGTGCCCAAGAAGGGGAAGAGCAGACTCTAATTTCTGAGGAAGCTGAGATCTTTGAATCAGTGCAACAAGGTGCTGGAGAGCAACTGTGTGGATGAGAGGTGAACATTAGTGTAACTTTTTTTTAATCAAATGTTTTGATTGATTTTTTTCTTTTATGGGATGGGCGCAGAGACATACAAGGACATAACAGATGCACAACAGTGATCATCCCTCAAATGTATCAAATCTTGCCACAGTTGAAAATAATGTCTTCTTTAAAACCAAGATGTATTAGAGGGCAAGTACCCTTCCCCTACCCAAACCACTCACTCAATCACACTCATTCACACCAGATAACAAAATGGACAAGACAATCAAATGACAGGAAGTGGAGAGATAATATAACAAAATGAATAAAGAAAAAAAGAAAGGGGGGGGGGGGGGTAATAATAATAACAGTAATAATAAATAAATAAATAAATAAACATAATCATCAGCTCAGTAGTTCAGTGGTTTTCAGCTTCAATATGTAAGGTGTCTATATGCAGTAAAAAAAGGCTGCCAGATTTTGTGAAAGGCCTGTAGGGAGCCCTTCAGGGAGAATCTGATTTTCTCACACATAGTAAAATGTCTTGAATCCATCTATTATGTGTAGGTGGAGATGAATGAGTCCACTTAAGAAGAATGAGCCTCCTAGCAAGCAAGGTGGTAAAAGCAATAACGCGTTGTGAGGATTTGGACCAACCGGGCACTGGGGGCATTCCAGAAAGAGAGGCAAGGGGGTCTGTAACTGTCTTTTGATGCATTTATTGTACATATCTTTATTCCATAGTCTACCATCTATCTGTCTGTCTACCTAAGGCTATACTGTGTCTTCACATTTCCGCTGTCCACAAGTGGCCAAAAAAATCAGTTATTGTGGGTTGAAAGAGACAGAGTGTCCTTGGTGGGCTGATGTTCAAGTTTGAACTTCACAAATCCAACCTGAGGAAACCTATTTTTTTTCTAACCTAGTTTGAATTTTTTAGAATTGAATTTAAATACCTGAATAGTACCCATATGATATAATATAAAAAATTTTCATTATCACCAGTGGCAATTTCGAAGAAATTCAGACCACATATACTCAGATAGATGGTTTTCTGAGGGGAATATTTCAATGCTATAAATTCAGTGGTATTAAAATTTCAACATTCTGTAGTGGTTAATATTTGTTTGCGATTAAGGCTTAAATTATTATATTTATATTTGTCTCCATACGTGACGGTTTGCAGTGATACAAAATATAATTCACTGCGGCACTTCTGGATTCCAGTGACCTGGTCGGTAAGTAAATCAGTCTAGTTCACATGGTCATGAACTGAGCAGCTGACCTGAGCATCTGTGTCAGACAGTTTGGGATTAGATCCAAGCATTTCGTGCCGACTGCCTTGGGCAGGTAAGGTTTGCCACATGAGGACACAGTTCACACGGAGCCAACACGTCTTCAGGCACAGAAACACTAATCTGGAGCGGTTAAATCCTGCCTTCCTGAAACACATTAACACCATAAAAGAATTATTTGCCAGTCTGAACAAAGTCTTGTGCAAAGTAGTGCTCTGTGCCAAAAAATACAGTGTGGATTTTACACTTGTTTTTTTGCCTGAAGTCTGGTTTTACAACAGAGAAGAAAAAGAAATCAGACTCTGTGACACAGCACTAATCTGCTCAGAGCTCCTTAAGGAGGGACAAATCACAGGTTCTTAGTCCATGATTTGATCCCAGTGAAAAGGTTGATCCCATTGTGCTTGTAAAAAAAAAGAAAAAGAAAAAAAAAGAAACACAGGTTGGAAAAATCTGATTTAGCTTGACAGGTGCTGTTGACAGTTGAGATGTTGTTTCAGCTGCATACGCTCCTAATCTCTACTTGGCTTCCAAAACTGTTAAGACTGTGCATTAGCAGAAAGGTAATTGGATTCAGCAGAAATAACTTCACATCCTGTTTCTTGGAGCTGCACTTTCCAGCAGGAGCAGACATCATTCCAAATCTGAACTGGGCTGATGCTGAATCATGGTGACAGATAAAGAAATACTGATACTCAATGATTGTTGTTTTTTTATGAATAGCCAGTGCTCTGCAACACTGTGATCACATATTTCATACTTTATTGGACTGATATAGTCCTATATCTACATATGTGAGTCATCAGTTTGTTATGTCTGAAAGTGAAAAGTAATAGGAGAGAATGTAAGTCTGACCACACTGAATCTGTGTGTACCGGAGATGGAAGAAAACGAATGAAGTGTAAGGGACTTAAATGCATAATTCATGAGTCAGGCACAAGCTGTTATAATATGTTGATTATACAGTGTATGAGTTCAATGGATGGATGTGAGACACAGGACTGATAAACACAGCTGTATTGTCTTGTCATTTTACTGAACAGAATAACCCACCTGGCCACTAGTGCTAACTCAGAGGCCTATGAAATTACCTCACCGATAAGATATTCCTTTATTCGTCCTTCAGTGGGGAAATTCACATATTCACATAATATGAGCAAAGCCAATGAGCTTTTGGTGGATGACAATGTTTCATGTTGCTGCAAAGAAGCTACAAATTCTAAAGCGTGGATGCTTCACACACATCTTCATCCCAGCAGCACAGAAGTTATACAATAGATACAAATCAAAGTTTCAAGGTGGACACCCAAGATTAGCGTCACCAATTCAGTGTCTGATCAAATGTGAAATATCTACTCCTCAGTGATGGCGTTGAATAATAATGAGGTTTTACAGAGCATTATGTTGTTGACCTTCACTTTTGGGATATAAAATGGCATCAGTTCAACATTATATTTCATTTGGCATTTGTGTGAAATTGTGTCATAATTATCGTATGAATTCTTGAGTTAAGGCCAAAAAACATGGTTTATGAGGTCACAATGACCTTTGACCTTGACAACCAATATCTAATCAGTTCATCTTTGAGCCCAAGTGTTTGAAGACATTTCCTCCATGCGGTCCTTAAACATCACACTCGTGAGAATGGTCGGCTGTGAAGAACAACCCGAAACATGATGTCGGCACTAGGAATAAAAACTACTGCAAATAAAAGCAGATGAAAAGAGACCAACAAGATGATTTCTTGTTTTGAAATGCAGAGACAGAATGTGACTATTGAGCTGGTGGTCTTTTTTTTCCAGCCCTCATCAGAGCCTGCATATGTCAGGGCAATTTTCCTTCTCAGATTAATTCACTTGAATCATTTTTAGAGGCCTGTGGAGGGATAATTATCCAACGATTCACGAGAGGGGAAAAAGCAAAGATTAGAGGAAAGTCAGAAAAAAAACATGATTTTGTGTTGCAGGAAAGTGTTTTTTCCTATTTCTATCGTGTTAATCATCTCACCACTCCTGAGATTGATCTTGCAAGCACCTAAGGGCCTCACGGCACCGACATGAGGAACCACAGCTCTGAGCCAAAAATAAACAGGCATGAGTAACATCAGCAACATTTGAGGATATTATCTGCAGCGTGAAGAAGAAACCGCACACGACGAGGAATCATTACAACTATTTATTATTGTTTCATATTACTGAACCAACAACTGATTGACCCTAAAGTATAGAACTTTATGTTACAGTACATGCCACTGCCTTTTTGCACATATAAAAATAGAAATCATTTGCTTCTAGAAATTGAAATTCAAGACCAAAATTTGAAGTGTCCAGCTCAGTTGAAGGTGGACACTAAAAGGTCACTTTACAGCATCGTACATATAATGTGAGCATTCCACACAGCAGCACTACAGCTGTCAGCACTAAAGTTAATGTAATTCACAATCCATATCCCTAGAAAAGCAGTTTATATTGACCAAACTCCTAATGAAACACCTCTAACACAAATGCAGTGTCAACAACAGATGCAAAACTTAAATTCACCCTTTAAGTAAAACCCATTGTGCACAGTCACCACAGTGAAATATAGTGAAATACTACATCTTTCAGTCTCAGTGAGAGGGAAACAAAAACGCACAAGCCCTGCTATTTTGACTGTGTCACAATGGATTCTGAAAGCATCGCAAACCGTGGTATAAAGTGCAACACATTAAAACATTTGCATGAAAAAAACCCCAACAACTTAATTTCTTCTCGATCATTAAAGTCCAAAAAAAATAAAATTAACTTAAAACATGTCCTACATCTCTCTCTGGATTTTAGTAGCAAGAACCCATTTGAGAATTGGATTCTGCTTCATTGGCAGGAAGAAACAGTTTTTTAAAGAATGTCTGGGGCTCGGTTCTGTGGCAGAAAATATCTTAACCTCTTGTTTTTGAGAGTAGGAATATCACTTATACAACTTCAAATTCTGAAACTTGCTTTGAAATATGAGAGAAGTCAATTTTGGGAATTTCCTCAACGGTGGTGGAGCAGAGAAGACAATGTGGTCACACAAGTGAAACACTGGGAGTATGACTGGTGAGGAACACTGACTTTGAATCCCCAAGTGATTGGAACCTTAAAACAATAGCTTGTCATTTTGGGAAATACATTCTCTTGCCAAGAGTTAGATGAATATACTTCCTAGAGTGTTGCCTGATAACCAGCGGAGACTCCAGGAAGTCACTGCCCTTGGCCAAGAAATAGTTCCAGTGTGTACCCCTCTGTGAAAACTGTCATTTTTACAATTCTAGCACATATAAAACAAGACAAGACAAAACCTGTTAATTAGTGAGCATTAGAGGTGGTGGTCGGTAGATTTTGTAACATTTGGACTGAGCCAGGCTAGCCATTTCCCCTCATTTCCAGTCTTTATGCTAAGCTAAGCTAAGGATCTCCTCGCTCCTAGCTTCATATTTAGTTACAGATATGACTGTGATATTCATTCTCTCATTTAAGACTCCAACAGAAACTACTCCTTTTAACTGTGAATATGTGACCCAACAGTTAATCAGAATTTAAAAAAAATAGCATGTGCATGTGTCAGAGAAATTATTTACATGCTGCCTATACTTGCACAGTTTAGAGACACAAATCACATCATGCATGTGTGTGTTGGATTTAGCTTGCACTGTGCCCATCAACTCTCAGACTACAAAGCAAGCCACTGAGGACCAGGCACCTCAGACTTACTGTTCTTCTAACTACCCACTCTTGTTTAGTGTGATCCTGAATGTTTGTTGATTTTAAAGCGCATATGTAGTGATGTATGTTGTGGATACAGTGATTTGAATATAATATTGTTACTTTACATTGCCAAAGAGTACTCAGGGTTAGTCAGTTCAGTTGGCTGTTCCTCAGTATCCAACACACCTTTGAAGACATGAAGGACTCTGAAACATGATTCCCTGAACTCCAGTGTCAGCTCAAAGGGCTGACCCCGATTCTTCCAGTCACCAGTGTCCGTGTCACCCGTCAGTTAAATCAGATCACCAGCTGTAACGAGGTTAAGCTCAGTGTGAGCACCTGAAATGCTCCTGCCAGGGGAAGAAATGCCAGTATCACAGAGTCCTGTTAAAGGGAGACTATGTAACTTGTGCTGAACAGCGGCCACTGTGAAAGCAAGTGGTAATTACAGATCAATGGCACTTTTCAAATTGTCTTTAGTCAGTTGCAAGACACCACCATTAGCTGACTGACAGTGAAAGAAATGGGACAAGTGAGTAACAAGAAATTAGTCCTGGCTTAATAATGCCAGCAACACAGCAATATCTAGCTACAGTTTGTTATAATTAGCCACCATAAGCTACTGGTCATACCAAACCATGCAAGGCTGTAGCTTCTAAACTACACATTTATTGAATTAAATTGGGGTTTGCCTTTGCTAATTCAACTTGTCAACTGTCAAAAAGCTGGGAAGCCATGGGTTTTGGCAGTCATGTAGATGGCACCCTGACAGACACTACCAACCCAACCGCTGTTGCAGGCCCATGCACCCACTCATGCCAACAGCACTGACCGGTTGCAGCGGCCTTCCTCCAGCAAGACAGGCCCCAAAATTACCCAGCTCTGGATCCAATTAAGCATCCACCGGACGGGCTGGAACAAGTCCAATCCATGGAGGCCCCACCTCGTAAACCAAAGGACCTGAACTATCCACGACCAACGTGGCTGTGCCAGACACCACAGGACGCTCAGAGGTCCTGTGTCCATGCCTTGACAGGTCACAGCTGTTTTGGTGGCGCGAGGGGGACCTACACAATATTAGGCAGGTTGTTGGCAGGTGTTGTGGCTGATCGGTGTAGCCCTTAACTGGGAGGAAACTGCTCTGAGCTGTTGATAGAGATGGGAGAAAGAAGGCAAAAAGCCAACACAAACAGCTAAACTGAGCAATGTAGCCACCTACAGCAGGAGGTACGATATCCAACAATGCACCTCACATCCCTCCAATGCCACAGTTAACTAAGACAGCACCTTCAATACCTGAAGTTCCATTACAGAGAGAATTTTGGATTCACGGTCAGTCAGAGTTCCTTTTGCTACTCTGTGACATCTTAACCATCGAGGAACCCGTTGAAGCTCTATCTGGCAAACTTGAAACAAAAGCCACAACTCACAAACTCACCCATTATTAAACAGACAAGCAGATCAAAGTGAGAGGGACTCAGAATGCAGAAAGTACCAACTCAGTTCCCGGGTGCAGCCAGAAGTCAGTCAGTCAAGGATCAAAGAAAGAGAACTGTGTTGAATCCAGGAGCAGAGCTTTTCCAGTACCTCTTCAACACAATAAGACCCTTTCACCCTCAGAGGACGCTGTCTCTTTTTAACTGACTGTCCTCCAAATGAACCTCAACTATTCAGGTGTATGTTGGTGGACATTACTTTCAGGCCCTACACAGTAATACTGAAAAACAAACCCTCTACTGAAATCCATAGTAACTGATGGGCTGAAACCTTTGGAATACATTTACACCTCATATGTGAAATGTAACTTCTTGACCGCTGAAGCTGTAACTGTAAATCAAAGGTGTTGAAGTAATTAATGGTAAATGGTTTCCTCTGAAGAACACACAGCACATCAGAGCGCCTCAAGATGATTCAATAATATAATCACACCAGCGAGCCGTCTCACAGGAGGAGCAGAATCTGGTGGACGAGAAGAGGAACAGAGGCAGCAGTACATTGGCTCCTGCTGCTGCCCTCTGACACAAACACAAGCACATCTGTCACAAATAATGGTGGTGACCTAACCAGCAAGTACCAACCAGTAGGTTTCAGTGGGTCTGAAAAAGCATGAACTGACACAGGAATCTAAGTGTACGCAGCACATTAACACAGCAGAGAGACTACACTGCTGTGACCTATGTGGGAGTTTCAATGCCTTAACAACATGACAACATTGGATGGCAAAAGTAACGGTGTACAACATCAGCCTTTCAGTGATTTGAATTATGTGAAGACGTTTGTGTCGGGGTAAAGTTGCTTTCTGTGTGCAGTTGGGTTTTCATTTAAATCCAGTTTTAAGGTGATTGCACATGCAATGCAATGGTCATATTGTTTTTTTTTAAAAAAATTATTTCTCTCCTGCTCCCTCAGATGGGGGATATTGAATATTTATACTCTGTTTTTCTGTATTTTTGTTTTTTTCAGCCATCATACTTCAGTTGGCCATTAGCTGTCAGAATCATATAAGCTGTGAAGGAGTTACCAGTTTATCATTTGTTTTTCCTTTTATTTCTTTCGGGCTGGTAAATATCTGAGCAGTTCCATGTAAGAGGAGGCGTGCAGTTTTGCCCAAAGCAAAAACCACCTCCACTAACATCAGAGGAAAAGATTACTTTAATGAAAAATAACTATAAAGTTCAGGGAAAAGGAGCCGGACTGGGTTACACTAGCTACTTGTAACTATGTTAAAGTCTGTGTGTAAAGTCCTTACTACGTACTGAGTGAGAACAAACTGGTGGCAACTCATTACACGTCTTTAACCTAAATTAGACTGAACCATTAAAACAAAGGTAGGAATGTCTTAGCTAGTGAAGTCTTAAGTAATGTGAAAACCCATCGCTGGGAGACAATTGTAGCTCCGTCCAGTCAAAAGCAATCCACTATGTAAACAGGAAGACAGTGTCGCATAGCTGAAACAAACCTGGCAAAAACTTTTATATACAGTATATTAAACTGCCACTCATTTGTAAATGTATGTATGACATTGTTTTGACTATATCTGCATACATGGACAAATATGTTTTTTCAGTTCAGTTTCAGATTTAGTAGAATTGACGCAATTTAGATTGAATGGGAAACATCTGATTATGCTAATCTAACCAACACTACTTAGCTAATCATTCAGTGATTTGTAATTTGAGATGCATTATTTATATGAAATGTAATTTAAAATCTTCACACTACACTGGCCCTACATTTAGGCGGCCAGCTGTTAACACTGTCATTAGTAGATAAATTGATTACAAGATGAGATGTGTCACAATCTGTCCGATTCAGCTCAGCGAATGGCAGCGACCGATTGAATGATTAGTTCGAGTTACGTCACAGTGCAGAAAAAGGAAAATGATAAACGTGGCAGCTTGCAACCTCGACCAACCGTTCTCCTGTATTTTATCTTGTAGTTTGTGCTCCCTTACATCACTGGCACTACCTTTCCCTAACTGAGATGAGTTAACTCCTGTTTGCCAGAACTATACTGGTGTTCAGTATAGCTCTATTATCTGTCATTATAGCTCATGACAGTCACTTTTTCCCCTATGAAAGTCAGTGTTTTGTTGAGTATACAGATGTGTTAGCTGTTAGCTCCTAACCATTAACAGAGTGCGCACAGGTAAGAGTCTGAACAGCTGATTAGCAGCACTACACGCCACCAAGGGCCAGCAAGCTCACATTATTTCAATCAGAATAAATATTTCTATAAAATCAGTGTCAGTCTCAAATGTTCTAAAGCTGTTTTTCCAGTTTAAATATTCTTAGTTGAAAGCTCACTTTTTGTGTGCTGTGTGACCTCTCCTCAGGAAGGAACTACACAACCCAGACTGTTTTTAAAATTCACAGGGGAACATCTTCAGAAAAACATGTGTCCAGATTGTCTAAAATGTCCCTTTCTTCTTTTCTTTCCTTCTTTTTGTACATCTTAGCTTCAAAGGAATCCTCAGAAGACTATCTAACAGCTCACTCCAGAACACTACAAATCAATGAAAGCACGTCTAATAAAAACATATTTTTAAAAAAGAAAAAGAATACAGTCACATTGCTACATCATGTATGTCTCTGCCTATCACTGATGACCTCAATTTGACAAGGGGTGTCATTTGAGACAAATCAACAATTGGAACAGAACCACAGAGGAGTTCCTGTGATATTCCCTCCTCAGCAATGAAATTTCAAAATCATCCCATTAGGAGACACTCAGCGTGACCTAGACAACATTCCACAACAAACATTCAAAGGGAAGCACAATCAGAGGTAAAAGCTATGCTCAACTGACCCCACTTCAACTCAAACCTTTTTTAAAATAATGTAATTACAACGTAAAATGTCAGCTGCGTTGAACACAAAAATGGACACATTAAAAAGGATGGACAGTCAACAACTCGTGCCGACTGTTTCTGCAGGCTGGTTAACAACCTTGTTCAGAAATTAGAGACTTCAGAGAAGAGGTTTGAGACTATTTCGCCTTCGCTCTTCAACGCCCTTGTCTCCCAACCTGTGACAGCAGTAGATGTCGGTGAACAAGAGGACTAGACTGCAGTCAAAAGTTTAGAGGCTGTGCCTGAAGTTGGCATTTGACAGCCAAGCACAGAGGAAACAAAAAGGTTTCACCGCAGGAGCTGATGATAGCTCTCAGTGCTGAGCGGAGTGAGTCAGCTGCACTGATCCCACAGCAGCGTCAGGTCTATGAAGAGTATGAGGAGGTGGACGTGCTCCTGCCGGTCTTCCGTTCATAGTTCACCAGGCGCTGTCCAACAAGGTATCTGCAGGAGAAACAGGAAAGAAAAGAGCTGCTTACAAATCTTGTTTAACATAATAAGTCACTCCACTAAATTAAGCACATCTCTTTGGTGGCTGTAAGATTGGAAATTTCTTTTGAGAGATTGTTGATCACTCTGCAGTAAGACCCTTATTTCCTCAGATCAGTTTAACTCTAAGATGTGCTCTTTATTGTCTTCCTCACATTGAATTTGGTGTTGCCCACATGTGACTCAACAAAGCCACATAGTGTGTTTTGTGTATTATTTTGTTGCACAGCATAAAGATGATTTTTCTCCTTTCTTGTAATCATGAACCTGCCCACGAGAGCTGGCTGATAGAAACTATATAAACTAACTGTGACGAGAAACATTAACCCTATGTCCAAACAATACATTGCTTTACAACAGTACTAACAGCTACTCACATCACAACACACAGCCATTTCTAACTAATCATATGGCAGTCCTTTTGGAACTGATGTTCAGCTTCACAAGAAAGGTGCAATACCGCTGCCTGTAACTATATAATGACACAACATTATATATAATAAAGACAGAGATACATTATATATAACTATATAATGACACAACATTATATAGTTTTGGCAAGATTTTATTTTTGCAGCTCTTACAGTTCTAGGTAATTTCTGTTTTTTAATGTACTACCAGGATAAATTTATGATCAACAGAAATATTGACTGATTTCGACTCACTATCTTGATATATAAATTTTGACCGTTATGAAAAATAGTTCTTGGATATACATTTTGTCACACAGCCCTGCTGACCACTGACTTAACTTTCTTGGAATCAGCATGGTTGGACACCCACATATGTCAGTTCGCACTAAAGATTTTCTACTGACTTGTCGTTCTTGATGTGTTCGTAGAGGCGTTTGAACTGTCGTATCTGGAAGGACAGGATGGCCAACAGCATGACCACCATCAGCAGGAAGGGATAGATCCTTCTCTCCACCAGCGTCTGCATCTCTGGCTGCACACCTACGGAGGAGGAGGGAGGGGAAGCGGGGAGGTAGAGGGGGAGGTGCGGGAAAGAAAGGGAAGACAGAGTAAACACTGGAACAGAATATCCTTTTAACGAGCGTCCGTGCCTGTGATTCTTATCTCTTGGAGCTGATGGACTTAGTGTTTATGGAACAGAGTAAATGAAAGACAAAAAACAATCAATTGCACTTTGGTCGGCACAATGGCTAAAACCTTGATTACCACAAGGGCTGGGAATTCTTAATAGACTAGTTGTTTAAATGCAAGTGTTGTCTCAGTCAACATCAAAAACACTTGCTTAAACAAAAATTGGTGCCTTGGGTAGGCTTTGCATAAAAAGCACTTCACAAATAAGCCCTGTGTCCAAATTAGTAAGGATCTGCCTGTGCGGTGCCCTGATGAGTGTGTCTGCTACCCCTGTGTCTGAATTTTATCTTCTACAATTTGTAATTTAGTCAGTAACAACAAAAGCACCAAAAAGCGTAAAAAGTTAAGCTTTCTTTTAGTTGTGCTTTCTTACTCATTCACAACTTTGTCAGTTTTATTAATGTTCAAAAATTAAGCAAGACTCTTATTTATTCCCTTTAATCTGAGTGATTTTGACGGTAATTCATTTTTGAAAACCAATCAAAGAATTCTCCTTGAATTCTTCTATTGGTACTGAATGTACAACACGTACTGCAGCACAGACACATAAGCACACATCAAGACTCACCCAACAGTGGTGTAATGCCTTTAGAGATGGTGTAGGGCACGCAGAGCGACAGAAGCAGGACACAGATGACCGGAGCAGCCAGCCCTCGCACGATGAAATGGAGGTCAATGTTTCGGATACCATTAGCATACACCTACAGCAGAGAAAGAGCCAGGTTTGTTTTAATTCATTCCAAGTGCAATTCTTTTAATAGTGCATTACCGCAGGAATATTTGGAACAGCTTTTGGGAAACAAGCAATCATCTATACAAAGTGGACAATATGTACTTTATGATCAGATAAAAACATATAAAGTATGTTTAATCATCTTTACAAAGAATTTCAATGAAAGTGACCCCATTTTATTTAATGGAGCTAGATGGACGTGAGACTGACCTGCTCGATGACGGTTTTGAGCCACCACTGAGGGCCCATCAGTGTGATGGCAGCAATGATTTTAGCATGCAGTACGCCCAAGGCCCAGTCCTGCCACACATAGACAAACATTTACAAACGAGACCAGTGATGTTTGTTTCAAATTTTTAGCATCTGCTCAGTATCGAGGTCAAGTAAAACCTGTTTTGTGTCTTTGACAGGACACTGAAGGACAGCTGGTAAATTTTGAAATTCATAGACACTGATGCCATTAGCAGTGTTGTACCCGAACGCGTTCAAAGAACGTTCGTTCATGAACTAACTCATATTTTGGGTGAACGTGAACGTCCCATTCATTTTTGCTTGATGAACGTTAAATTGTGAACGCACTCATTCTGCTGTTTCTTGAACGACACTCTGATTTCGTTCAGATTACGTTCGTGCCAGATTTCTAGAGCCCTCGGCGAAAAACCAAGCTAAAACAGTAAAAACACATGGTAAACGACCATTAAAGTGTCGCGGATAACCACCCGATCTGGCAACCGCAAGTCCTGCCTGTCGCTCTACCAACTTCGTCATCAGCGGTCGTCAGTCTCGTCACAATTCACATGTGTGCAAGAAAGGAGGATGCGTTTACTGAGAAACTAATTCCCATACAGTCGGGAATTAGCTCGTAGCTCGTGGCAACGTAAAAAAAAAAAAAAAAAAAAAGAACTAAAAAAGAACGAAATAGTTCATTTTGGGGAAGCATGAACTTTAGTTCACAATTTTGAATTATGAACGATGAACTTAACTAGTTCATTTTAAAAGGTTTGAACTGAACTTTGAACTAGTTCATATAGAAAGTGAACTTTCCCAACACTGGCCATTAGATACAAATTATGGTATAGGTAGTAGTAACTATTACTACTAACAACATGTGTTAACAGTCTAATCACTTCTGACAGTGGAAAGTGTAAATAAATAAATAAATGTCTCAGATGGATAAACTTAAATTGTATGTATGATTTCATAACTCACACACATGCTCACCACACACAACCCTGATTCCAAAAAAGTTTGGACGCTGTGTAAAATGTAAGTGTTAAAATTTGCTAATTCCTTTTGACATAGACTCAACTGAAAAAAGTACAAAGACAATATATTTAATGTTTCTCAGCAACTTCCTTGATCTGTGCAAATATCTGCTTATTCTGAATGTGATGGCAGCAACATGTTTCAAACAAGTTGGGACAGGAGCAACAAAAGACTGTGAAAGTTGAGGACTGATCCGAAAACACCTGTTTGGATCATTCCACAGGTAAACAGGCTCATTGGTATCAGGTGATAGTATCATGATTGGGTATGAAAGGTTCATCCTGGAAAGACTCAGTCATTCACAAGCAAAGATGGAGAGAGGTTCATCACTTTGTCAAACACATGATTGGATAAAAGATAATACTACATGGACTCAGGAACACTTTGTAAGTCTTTGTAAACATAGTTAGTTTGCAAATGACTGCATTCTGTATTTATTTACATTTCACACAGTGTCCCAACATTTCTGTGATCGTGCTTGTACATACTCCATAGTCCTACCTGCCAGGGATAGAAGAGAGGTGTCTGGTCCAGTGGGACTCTGAGAGGTGCTACAATGACCAGCTCAAAGAGCAGACCCAACAGCAGAGGAATCACCCCAGCTAACATCACAGCCACCACAATGGTCTTTAAGATCTGTTCTCACCAAGACATAACATCCATCCAAAACAGATTAAAATTATTTTCACTGTGATACAGAACAGTAGGCCAGGAGGACTAAGGAGACATCCACATTACCATCAGCGTCCACTCGTGAACTTTGAGCATGATAACGGACCGCCCCTGAGGCATCCAGGAAAGCAGCACGGTGGCAGCACGAATGGACAGCCAGCAGACGTACAGACCGCTGGCTGCAGTATACAGCTCATGAACCATGGCACTGCCCATCCAGAAAGACATCAGCCAGCGACCTGCAAACACTGGGAGAAAGGAAGAGGAGCGGGAGTGAGAAGGGAAGTATAAAGAATGATTGACAACAGGAACACACCTCCTTGTGACGACAACTTACCCGGCAGCGTAAGGCAGATCAGACTAGCCAGTAACAGCGTCACACACATAAAGACCACCAGCAGAATGATCTGAATGACCAGAAACACACAAAAAGAACAAAAATTTAATTGGCAGGAAACAGCAGTACAGGCTTCAACAGTGGCAGGATAAATATTCATTTATGTGACATGAATAATCATAACATTGTGAGTCACCTTGAGGGGGAAGTTGATGGGGCGGTGGTACGACTGGAAACCCACAGGACCACCCTGCTGCAGAATGGCCTGATGGGCAGCGTGAAGCCCTTCCCCTAGACCAGGGATCCTGTTGTTATGGCGACCAGGAGGGTTGATGTTTGGTTGGTTGTCATCATCTTCATGGTCACCCAGCAGGTAGGAGTGAAGGTCACTGTGGGAGAGTAATTATTTTGTCTGATTACTATGGCTATGAAGTGACATAATGACACTGGAAAGAAATAGAAAAGTAGAATTTAAGATTTTTCTACAGCCTACAGCATATATCCAGCGGTGAACGTCCAGGCGTGGACAAGCCGTTTGAGCCACTGGCGAGTGTGACCCTGCTCCAATAACGCTGGCAGAACAACCTGAAGCAACAGCAGCTCCAATGACAGCTCACTGACTGGGGCATCGCTGCAGTGATGACACATATACCAAACTCAACTCACATTCATATATAATATACACAACATGTTACTAGAAATAGCATTTCATTTTCTATAGTAGATCCATATTTTGGTTATGGCTGAGTAGAGAATAGACAATGTCCTTTTTACCTCTGAGATACAGAAAGTTGAAAGATTATTTCATGTTATTGTGTGTACCTGTAAAGCATGACGTTGTAGGGAAGGAAGGTTGGGAAGAGCAGTTTAATGATTCTGATAGGAAGCCAAAGCATCAGCAGAACTATGGAGCCAAAAACTACCTGGAAATACACACACACACACACACACAGAAGAAAGACAACATATTTTTTCAATAGGGGTGTCAAGATTAACTGATACGGGAAGCCGATTTTTTTAAAAAGTTAAAGATTGGGACTGATCATGAAAGCCATATCAAATTCTGCAAGAAATTGATATGGCTGTCAACAACCCACCCCTTTCCTGCTAGCCTACTATATTCTCTATGTACTATATGTACCTGTCTCTAGCCACCCACAATATTCCCATGGGGCCATGGCCAGGCCTGAAATCTTTGCATTTCATTACTAGCCTTCAAAATGCACGGCAGCATCAAATCATACAGACAGCACCACATACTGTGCTACTAATTTACCAAGTTGGCGTGTGTCAATTTCCCTGAGGGAACCTCCCAGGGGGATTAATAAAATACTCTGTCTATCTGTGCACTGACAGTAAATTAAGTAACACTAACATAAAGGTTAGCAGTTGATGCTACTTCCAAATGACCCCAAACTCAGCATAAAACAATAAAATGTACAAAACCTCTGCTTGTTCAAGTTATATGCTTCTGGCTTCTCAGTTCTGGCGAAAGTTCAATAGGTAAAACCTTTTCCCTCTCACTTTCTTTCTATTGGGAATTCCTTTTCTGCTTCCACTTTCCCACATTGTCCATACCCCTTTCATCAGTCCTCAGAGGCTGTTCCTTAAATATCACGGCGTTTCTGTCATTCTGTCTTTCAGACCCTATCACCACCTTGTCCCTCAGCATGATTCAGGTGTTTCAATCTTCCATCATCTGGTTCTACTCCACCACCAGCCAGGTCAAGACTGCAGGGGATTCTACTTATCTCTAATTTATCCTGTATTGCCTGAATCCTTATCTGTTGTAACCCAAATAAAACTCATACCCTTCCAACTCATCTCTCCTTACTCAAATGTGCTTATATCTATTTTGTTGCTTTCACAATTCCTGATTTTGCCATTTTTTGCACTGTCATTCTTTTTTTTTGGCAATTCTAGTGGTAAAGTGAGCAGACATTCAGGAGCTGGTAGGGTGCTGAAGGTTAGGTGTATCAAAGAACAGAAGGATACTTGACTGACCACAGAGAGGATAAACCTCCGCAGGTGTCTGTAAATGGGCAGGTGGATCATCTCTTGGACTGGATTGAAGTCTGGATCATTCAGGTTCCTCAGGAACCACAGTACACCAGGCCGGAGAACCTGCATCAAAGAAACATGCAAAACCTTAAGAATTCAAAGCTATGGATTGTTTGTGAGGTTTTCCTTATGTCACAATGCCTCACTGTGACCAGCTGAAGTCCTTCATTTTACCTCTCTTAACAGAAGGATAAAGGAGGCGAAATAGAAGACGTAGACCATGCCAACCAACCAGTGAAGGAACATGGTGGTACCAGGAGCAGAGTCAAAACTTTGCTCCCTGTCCTTCAGAGTTGCATCAAACATCTCCTGCAATTAACAAAGGACATGCTTTACTCTCTGTTTTCAATACCAATGGCAAAAACAAATTCAGTTTTAAAAACAGGTCCTTTTTTTTTCTCAAATTGATTGTTCATCAACTTTCTTAATCAAAATTGCACACGCTACATCATCATGATTACAATTTATCTGTTTGGTTAGTCATTAAGGGCCAGTACACGACTGTATCAACAGGATCAATTGAGTTTACTCTGCATGATTGTCTTACCAGCGAGCAAATGTCGAGCCACCAACCGCAAATCAGAGGGAACAAGCCTATCTCCATGACAACCAGAAGGGACACCTGCAACATATAAAAATAAAAATGTAATTTAGTTTCAGTTTTCATAATTTGTTCCTGTCCTCATAATTTACCTAATTGCTGTTTCAACTGAAAGCTTTGCAAGTTTGATAAAAACAAAATAGCTTCTTGGAAACATTCCAATCTTTCATGTCTAATTTACCTTGACCACAATGTAGCAGACACCCAAGAGGCGTCTGGACCGCTGGAACTTCACTAATGAAGCCAGAGCCTGAAGGAGGCACAGTAAAGGACTAACACCAAAGAGCAGGATTTTAAGTATGAAAATTGAGTATTTCTCTTTTCCACATTTCACACACACAACTCTTGGAGCCAAAATAAAATTAGACAACTAACATTTTTATTGTGTATGTGTGTGTATGTGAAGGTGAGGAACTGGACGTGGGTAAATTTAGGTTCTTTGCGAAAAATGAAAGTGAGGTGAGTGAGTTTTTGAAATTTTAAATAACTATGTACAAAAAAACACAAAATCACTCAAATGACATTATACTGTAGGTCATTTTATACACAAAATATAATTTCTTGTAAATAGAGGATACATGGCAGACTATGAGTGCTCCGGCCAGGAGGATGTATCCCAGTATGGTTGTGATGAGGCCGTCAAAGTGTGAAGCTTTGATCTGCAAACAGATATAGTCATCATTATCAAATGAAGGACAAATCCAAATACTAGTAAGGAATTCAAACTTTACAAGTATCTCTGTGCACTCACATAGTCTTCAAAGCCCAGTCCAACCACAGAGAAATGGCCGATGTGATAGGGACAAAAAGCTAGAGAGAAATACAGAGATTAGGTTACAATCTGTAGTTTAGTGGAGTGTGTAAGAAGGTACACAGGACTGTCTTATATCACTGAACAATGGGGGACAACCTGCACTGACCGTATGTGCAGTACATCATCACTACATTGCAGGTTTAACTTACCAAAGACCAGGATGAAGAGTGTGTTGAGAGACACCACCCAGAACACATGCTCCTGTGAAGAGATGCGCAACAAGGGTCTCTGTAAATCTTAAATTATTTCTACCTTTAAAGCAAAAGGATTGTGTGTGCATATATCAACATATAATTCCATGGAGCATGTTTAAAGGAAATTCTACTTGGTGTATTTCCCATAAATGCGGCATTTGCAAATCTGGGTCAGCTAACTTTGTAACCAGCCAAGACAAGTTGTGGCACAAAGGAAAAGAAAACTACAAATCAATGCTTTACTTTCTGAAAGGAAAGGGAGGGGCAGGAAGGAGAGAGAGAGAGGGAAAAAACCCAGGTGAGTTGATAAATGAGTGGCACCTGTGAGCAGGGGAAAGGGAGGCTAAAACACATGGCCAGGAGGAGAGCAGAGAGAAGTGAGAGTGGAGGAAAAAGAAGACAAAAGAAATCCATGTTCACCCAAATCGGCCTGCAATCTCACCAAAGACTAAAGAGATCCTGAAAAAAGAAGAGAGCAGCCAGGGGAAGAAAAAAAAAGAACCAGCTGGATCATCATTGAAGTTCTGGATAGGACAGTAGGACAAAGCACCATTCCTTGCTGGCTTGGACCCATTTTTGGCCTGATCTGGAAAAGGAGCTAAGTACTGTATACAACTCTCCAGGCTTCCCCTGAATCCCTCCAAACCCTAAACACCCCCTTTAACCCTTTCCATTTTCTGCCCTCCAGCCCTCACACACTCTCACTCATTTACGCCCGTGGAACTGAACTGAACTAAAACACACACACACACACACACACACACACACACACACACACCTGCATCTCTACACAAGAGAAGCAAGAACAGAACTGGACTCTCTCACACACACATGCACTCTCTCTCACACACACACATCTTCACATCCCTCCACCACCTCATTCTTTTTTTGGACTCCGATTAATTAAATATTATTGTTGTATTGTTTTATCAGATTTGTGTTGAATGAATGAAAAGGTGATGTTTTTGTTTAGCAAGTCTTTTGGTTGGATTAACTAACAGATGACTTTTGTTGAGTAACTGAAAGAATTAAATTTGTATTTTGTTTATGTAGCTTTAACGTGTTGCTTGCTTTTGATATAATTTATGAATTAAATGCCCTTTGAGTTGATTAGGTCTGACATGCAGATTTCTCTAAAGATGTTCTTGTAGGTAGGAGTTTGGGCTCGCCGGTCAATTCTTTAGGTTTCATACACACTTGAAAAATTAAACAGGATTATAGCTTTGATTTTTTTTTATGAATCATCCTCCTGTCTGGCGCCCAATCAATATTGTATGTGAACCTTACCAGCCCTACGCTACAAAGTGTCTGAAGTGATTCAAGGAAAAATGGTGTTTATTTGGAAAACTGCTGGAAGATCACACAGCTTTCTCCAACATACAAGTATGCACTTTTTTTTTTACATGAATCCTTGTTACCCCTCAGTCCCTTCAAGAAGGCTGTGAGTGCAAAGTTTGCATCCATGGAGTCACAGTGGCCACATTTATGGGAAATAAGTTGAAATATTTGGGAAGTTCACTTTAAGGCACACTATAAAGTAGAAACAGAGTGCGTGCACTTACCAAGAAAACCAGGGACCCATCCAGCCCTAGCATCTGGGACACAAACAGAAAACGGCATAATGATCCTTTATGATACATAATAATAAACATGGTAAAACAAGAAATGCTACTACAAGTGCTGCTACTATTAATGCAACTGCAACTTCTACTAATACAGTGAAGAACACATTTATTGACCCCAGGCCAGCTACAAACTGCATCCCTGGAAGTAGCAAGAATTCAGAGTGCTGCTTAAGCACACTACAACAAGATAGATATTTCACATATGTCACTGGAGCATTAAGCCCAAATTTTTGTGCCAACTAACTGCTACCCTGCTTACACTCTGCTTTTTTAGCGCTGTGTCTTAGCTGCATCACACCATTTTATGGAGCAGGAGACAGGGATAAAAAAATAGATTCCCACCCTTTCCCAGGTCAGCTCCTCTGCTGCACGGTCCCACTCCAAGGCATTCCAGTTCAAATCTTCTGCAAAGAACAATCAGAAATAGCTGAAACAGTACAGAACACCAACAACGTGCAGTAAAAAGTAGGCTTCTATGGCTGCTTCACCATGTAGGTTGCTCTTCCTTGCCATGGTTTAGGCCTATTTATTCCTCTAGAGGAATGAATGGACCAGTTCACACAAAACTGCACATGTCCTGAATCTTAAAACCATTTAGTTTCATGTCGTTATACTGGTCACTACATATCACTTCTCAACTTTCAGATCATAATTTACTAACTCTTTTTTTAACACTGTCCACCTGAATCCGCAGTTGAGCTGGGGGTACTTAAAACTAATACGTGAAAAGCTTGAAAGCCTCTACTTCAAATTGCATGAAACCTCTTTGTTTTCATGTTAACACTTACCTTGTCCTCCATTGTTGGCATCAGCAGCATCCTCCTCCCTGCCATCCTCATCGTCCTCCTCCTCTTCGTCCTCCTCCCCATCATCTTCTTCCTCATCATCAAGTTCAGCATCACCTCCGTGATTGCCAGCTTCATGAGGAGGTGCCAGCCCGTCTGGAGCAGCAGGGTCTGCAGGGTGCTGGGCTGCTACGCCATCTGCACCAGCCTGGGCGTTGTTACCACCTGGAACCTGTAGAATCATTCAATAATGACTACAGTTGCTAACCTACAGCACAGCAGCCTGCACACAGATATACTGATCATTAAGTTTTGGCTTTCGCAATTACAAAGGACAGTTTGACTGTATTTGTGGCACCACTGCTAAAACTGATCATCAAGTGCTTTGTCACTTGTAAATTGGGATGGGAAATGGTAAAATCTGAGGTGCAAGATGCTGATGGATCTGACAATTTTGAACCAGTTTCTTAAGTGGAACCGATTCTCCATTCCCATCCCTATTTGTTACTAAGATATTTGAACCTGAGCTGTATTTCTCATTAACAATAACCACAGAAGAGGATTGACATAAACTGCCAGTCACTGCTTTACAAATTTTGCTCTGTGTAAACACAGACAAATGTCAGGACGACCTTGGCAAGCACAGTCTCGACCAGAAAAGATAACTACTGTCCTGAGGTTTCCCTTGAGAGCAAAGTGTTGGCCAGACCAGGCAGGCAAAAAACAAATATCAACCAACATAGAAAACTGGCCAGGTGTGGGAGACAGTCAAACTTTTTCACTAAATCTAAATGTTGTATTTAACCAAATTTCAACTGACAAAAATAGTCTAATTTTAAATAAACCAAATAAGACTAAGAATAAATGTCTTAGGTAATCATAAACTCTACTGGCTTATCATTTACAGACATAAACCTGTCACTGTGCCAACTATGTCAGAGTGAATTAGTGGTGAAATATATGGAGAAACCATACACTTGAGTAGGCCACTATCGGTGCAGCTCTGTGTACAGGTGGAAAAGAGATGCTAGTTGGCAACATAAACTGATCTCACCTCATTTGCTTGTGCAGGACCATTAGGCTGATTAGGAACTAGAGGGGGTTGATTCTGCTCTAACCACTGAGGGGCGCCACCATGGACAATCTGTTCTCTAAGCCACACCAGGCTGATGAAGGCGCACAGCGTACAAGTGACCACAAAACAGCCCTGCAGGCAGTCTGCAAGCAGGTTTTGTCTGTGAAGAAGAGATTAAAATTTAAGGTTTTAGAAAGTATTTCAGAACATGACTTTGCAACAGAGAACCGGACAATGGAAAGAATGGGAAGAAGACAACATGATGGAAGGAGTCCTGATGAATAGCTATGATCACCAATCAGATCTTAACCATCTTAATTAGACCCCAGAGTACTAAATGTGGAGAACACATAGATCTAACAATATGCAGGAGCATTACAGTGTGAGAGAGAGAGGGCCAAAACGAAGACCAGAGAGTAATTCAAACTTACGTTGAAAGCATATCTAATGGCAGGGTAAGGAGAGAGCTCACAGAGCCAGTAAATAAACACTTGTAGATACGACCTGTTAGAAAAGCAAACAAACAAAAGAAACAACAATTTGAGAATCATCAAGTGACAATTGGTGTGAAACTAAAAATTAAGCTCCAAATTCTTAACTTTTATTTGAATTGCATTGCACTTCATGCTGAATTGAAACATTTCTTTACACCATAAGTGAGTAAATTATCTTGGTGCCTGAACTTGCACAGAAGAGCCTGGCATCCAAAACAGAGAGTTGATAAACTTTATTTAAAAGTTAATTGTTTTGATTGTAAGACATTACTTGGGGCAAGTCAAGCTTTTTAGTCCAGACATAACCATGCCACACATACCATTAAAATTAAAAGCAATGATTTGTGTCTTAAAACATTTTGTTAATTTGTTGCTACAAGCTGAGTACAATGGTTTATATTATCTAAAGTATAGTATAGTATAGTATCTATTTTTTAGATCTAGTTTCAGTTAAACATTCATTTTCTCTTCAACTATTCCCCAAACTTTGTTGGAGGTTAGAGGATACATGTAATATGCTGCAACAATATGACAGCAGCTGATACAATCTCCTTTCAGTTTGTTTTTACAATGGAATCATGTGACGTACATGCTGTGAGAGGCACCACGCCTAGCCAAGCAAAGGCCACCAGTGTGTAGTGGAACCAGTATCTGATGGCTGTTCCAATACTGGTAACCAGCCCTGCAAAGATGTCCTGGACAGGCAAGCGAGATGGCATGTCTGGAGAGTAGACTGGAGAAAAGAGAGAAGGTGAAAGTGAGACAATGTGGACAGTGGAAGTGAGAGAAACAGATGATCATAATTAGGGGAGTTAATGAACAAATTAATGAATTATCAATGTATTGACTCATTTTGCTGAAAAGCAAACAACTTACTTGGTGTAAATGCAAACCTGTGTTTGCATAATTCACAGTATTCTTTTCTGCTGTGTTTCAACCACTGCAGTAAGCTGTGAAAACAAAATGACACATAGTGAGTTTGCTGTGTCTTATGGAAACTTTACATCACTCTATGCCCAAGAATCTTCCTTTACGGCCTCGCAGTAAAATCTTTTCCATGATTCTTCACAACGGAAGCAGCTGGCATCTGGTTGTTATCATTGTTTGTCAGGTGTATAGTTATACTTAAACTATGTTCAGGTACATTGCTGTCAGGTGATCTTTATTATAAGAAAATTCTTTTATAGTATACATTTCCATAATAAAATTTCAACAAATGCAACAGCATCTTGCAAATCATGCAAAAGCAAACTGACGGACAGACTGAAAGTGTAGACAATAGAAGCAAAGGCAAGTGAAAATAACATAATCATACACATTTACACATTTTAACAACTGGGTCATTGAACATACCATTCCTGATGGATAAACTTTATGCTGCCAGTGCAGACACAGGGATGGTATAGCGGCTTGTCTTGGGTCCCCTCTGAACGACATACCCGACAGATGTCCGCTGTACAGTAGGCACACAATAACATAACTTGGCACACCATGAGATCCTACTGCTGCAATCTTTCATTTAATCGACTTGGCAAATTGCATTTCCATCTATTTCACCAACAGATAAGTAATTTACCTTAAACTCATGACACACCTGAGATCTAATGCCAGATGTTAAAACTATTAACAAGCCATGCAAGCTTTCTGCAGAACATTAACACTCTAAGTGATTTCAGAAGTTGAAATTGAGACACATCTGGGACAGCAGTCTTTAGAGAATAGATCAGGTCATATACTGACAGTAGGGCAAGCTGTAATCCTTGGATTACCTGTGTCACTGGATGCCCAGAATAAAATAACTATAATTAGCTCTGGAGAGCAGTTATGATAAACAGACTGACTGACTTCATATGTAAAAATTATGCTATCTTCATAATATAACATCAAAGTACTAGTCATTCCCTTCTCAGAAAAGGTGTGCTACTTAAACGTTGGATAACGTTAGGTGTCCAATTTATTAGTCCAAGAATAATGTCAATTTCAAGATTAGAAAGTAAATCAAATGTGTTGGTCTTATTATAGATTTTTGTTTTTGATATTAATCAGAGTAACGTGGTAAACGAGCCTTGTCAGATGGCAGAGCTGACCGATGTGTCAACGTGACGTTAGCTAGTTATCATGTTGCACGTAATATTATGATAACGGTTGCATTAAACTTACTCAACGTTAGCTTGTAACTAAATAATTAGCCAGGTTACGCATGACTTTAATGTTAAGTCGTTCTCTAGGACTTCTATCATCACATTCCACTTGCGGTAGAGGTGGCATTCGTGTTCAAGAAAGAAACGGCAGAAACCTAACGTTGTTTGTTTTATTCACTACAGCTGATAGCTAACGGGAGTAAGCTAATGCTAGTTAGCCAGCTAACGCTAATTGGGCTAGCGGTTTTTAAATTCTGGTGAACCTTTGTCAACATTTACGAAAGAGTAGACTCGGCCATTACCACTGACAGCAGTTAAGAATGGGTGCGAATATGACACAGACATTACTAAAATTAGCGGTTTTATCACTTAGCACTAACAATCGGGGCAATCAAGTTTTAACATAGCTAGCTACCTTCCTCGGCGGTGTCCATCTTGACTGGCCGCTAAGGCAGCCTTGTTCCACTGCAGTCAGCCTAGTCAAAGAAAAAGCGATGACCGCGAACTATCTACATGTAAACATTTCAACTTAGTGTTTAGTTCAAGCTCCGGGTCTCGTTGACGTGACCACACGTTTCGTAAATTAAATAAAGCCTTTTCACTTATAGAACATCAGCGAGGTCAGGACATACTCAAAGCAACATGTGAGTGCGGTGTTTTCACCACTAGATGGCACCCGAGCACAGTCAGCCAGCTTGACAATGGTTTTGTTGATTTTTATTAAATAGACAAAACTAAAAAATAGGACACAGTGCAAGAGTTTTCTGTAGACACCATCCAAAATAGTGTGGTGGACAATCTTCTGTCAGACAGACTGGCTACATTTACCAGCCACCTGGGAACACCTTTGTTTGTAAAGGATGATACAAGTCCATATATGGATGAACAATCCAACCTGCAAATTTCTGTACATAATCAAGTTATGCAATCATTAATTGCATGTGTCACCTTCCACTATTAATAATTTAACTCTTTACAATCTCTTTGATCTCTGGTGATTTTCAGCATCACAGGTGATATTAGATATGAAATGCCTGTTTGATCATTCAGCCCACATTAGCCTTTAGTGTGCAGGTAAGCAGACATGAAGAAGACTCCCTATTCTGCTGATAATCTTGTGATGGATGGAACCAGCAGACTTTAACATGAGCATAACCTCTTATCAGGATCAGTGCCACTATCAAGCAGCTTCATTTTCCTGCTTTTTTCATGCTCGAGCTCAGATTTGGACACTGATGTGTAAAGACTTTCCATTTGTAACACATTAAAAAGAACATCAGTCTTTCACAGCCATGTCAGGTCAACTGGAGTAGGAGGTGGAGTAGAAATCACTTGGATTAAAAAAAGACTGGAGACACATGATAATAACATAATCACGGCATTTGCATTTATGTGTGTGAGTCTGGTGTGTCCTCATGTTCTAGCATTGTCTTCTTTGTCACTCCATGTTGCAGGTGTGAATTAAATGTCTTGGCATCGTACACCCAGACAGTGTCTATGCCCTCCCCAGCAGTATGTTCAGGAACCCAAGTAGGGAAGGGAAAGCGGCAGGCCACCACCTTGGCTGTACTCGGTAGCTCGCTTGCCAGCTTCAGCTCCAGCTGGTCCATCTGTAGGCACAGACAGCAACAATCAGATACATTTTGTTTATAATATCTGTATCCAGTGAACTGAACGGTGCCAATTCTAACCAAGAATGGAAATTTCCTGCCTGATACACTATACACTAAAGTACTATTGCACAATTTAATACTGTCCGTTGTTTAAGTAGCTAGCCAACCCAGAGTACACGGCCAGTAATTGGAGTGCTGTTAGTGACTTAAATTGGCATACATGATATTCTAAGACAGTTCACTAAATCAAATGATGATAAAAAAAATTGCTTTAGGAAAAACAGAAGAACTCACCATTTGAGGGACTCCAAAAATGACAACATTGGAGTATTGAGCAAAACTGACCTGGGAAACGAGTAAGAGTACAAATATTAGAAATGGCATAGTGAAAAGACACCCTGTGCATTTAATGTTTTCATTTTCTTACACCCAGTGACAAAAAAAGAGACAGTAATAGCTAGGCTAAAATAAATTCATTCTCCCAAAAATGAAGTCACAAGTCATTACATACATTATTGTACTAATTATGTATGACTGACCTTCCACAAGTCAGAAATATGAAAGGAGGTGGAGCGGTGGACTCCCTCTCTCCAGGCCTTGTAGCGAGAATACCACACCAGCCAGGGGTTCAGTTCAAAGCCTGACGCCTGAAAGCCATGCTTGGCTGCTGCTATCACCTGAAAGAGGGAGGCAACAGTAGGGAGATTCAATGTATCAGCCACAATGCATCAACACTGTTCAGCAAGTGTAGCAGCAGTTAGATGTAAAGCAAGTGTGGTAATACTGACTTCTTTCTGTGGTGTTTCTGCAGCACACCTCACACATAACACACCAGTTAGCGGATGTGTTTCCACCCATTTCATTTCAAGGACTTTTTCATTTGTAGAAGGTTCAAGTAAAGTGGCAAGAACCCGCAGTATCAATATTGTATAATGCAGGGGCGAGCGGTCATAATAAGCTATAAATGCAGTGCATGCCTAAGCCCTTCAATAAAATAATTGAAAATATTCATCTGTCAGTGTGTTCTATAATGCAATACCTTAGTTCTACTGTTTTGGTCGGAAATTCCTGCCTTATTTATCCTGTTTTGTTTGCGAAAAGCTGGAAAGCTGACAGCTTGTTTCGCGCATGCGCACTGCGATATTGAGCAGTACCCGCATGAGCATTTTGAATGGCAAAAAAGCTGTCAGTGAAGCAGCTTATCTGCCAACGCGCATGCTCATAACTGGATTCACTTCAAAGCTCTGAGTGTGAGCGTGTCTATTAAAATCGTATTGATGTACTTGTTAGAAAACGGATCCCCGGAGGTATGCAGAGCCCCAGAGGCATCTCACTATGATATAGCGAGGGAACGCTTTATTTATCCCGGTCCCTCACCATAACATAGCGTGGAGAGAACACTTTATTTATCCCGGTCCCTCACTATAACATAGCGTGGAGGGAGCGCTTTATTAACGCGCACCCACACTATAGAAGGCGTACCCTCGCCTTAATAAAATATTCTGCAACCTGACACCTCCGGGGCCCCGTAAAAAACATATGACGTGTTTTAATCAATACATAAATAGCCAACAATTGGGCGCTGGCTGTAGTTCACACTTCAGCATGACCACCGTAACAGGTCACCGCTCGCCACTGGTATAATGTAAAGAAATGCTTGTGCAACATGAACTCTGGAGAGGTTGTCTTTTGATAGTTCAACAACAGTAGATACAGTGTTATAACTTTATTGTTCCTTAAGGAGGACACAGAGAGGTCTGGACTGCAACACTGGAGCTGGTAGAGATTCAGACACTGCTTGCATGGTGGGTTTGAACCAAGACCCTCCTGATGAAGTCCTCTGAGAATTCAATTAAAAGGCTGTGAAACTGAAATCACTCTTTTACAAATGCATAGTGTAACGCAGATCTAAGAGCAAGTCACCAGCATTATTGTTTACTTCTGCAGCAGTGGCCCTGTTTATCTTGATGTCAGGGCTAAATTAAAGTATGTCTCTAAAACTACAGGCAGAGACCACACAGCACTTACTATTCTCCCATCTCCGCTCCCAATGTCCACCAGGGTCCCTGATCGGGCTCGCAGCACCCTGAGGACATTCTCCACCTGAGCTGTGGTCGCCGGGACGAACGGGAGACAAATCTTTCTCAGCGCAGGAGACACAAATGGGGCAGCCACTGCGTACAGGGCGACCAGAGACCCTCCCAGGACCCCCGTGACCAGGAGCCCGAGCCGGCTTCTGCTCTTCGTCTCCGGGACATCGCTGTTTACCTGTCCTGCCGGTGCTGAGTGGAGGAAAAGCTCCTCTTGTGACATGATGCTAACTGACGACGTTAGCTGACATTAGCTGAAGCCGAACTGACAGCTCTGCTAAAGGTTAGGTGGCTAAGGTAGCTAGCCGAGGCGAATGTCATGAATTAAATCAGGTGTTAAATCAAACCACACCTTCTCATTGACTTAGCCATTAAGTCAAAAGAGGAGGAAATTATTATAAACCAAAGATTTAGCTTCTAAAAATTTCGCAGTCCTCTTATTCTACAATCCATGCATTCTGAGGGACGATCTGTGCAGTGCTATTACAGGTCCGTCAGGATGACAAGGATGAGCTAACAAAGGTTCCGCTCTGCTTTCGTTCCCTGCTCAGTGCCGGATTGCACAGATAAATACAACTAAAACGTACAAATAAATATCACACGCACACACATTAATGACCTTGCCTAATATAACCAAAGATATTACTCAAGAGATATTACTGAATTTACCTTGTTAGAAAAGTAACTAAATCATTAATGATTAACAAAGCTCTGGTTTCTTAAGACATACACTAACCTGAGTTTGTTGTTAGAATTGACCTGTTGTTTAGTATTTTCTTTTTGCTCTCTATATGACCGAGTTGTCAATTGGTCATCCATGATAATTTAACAAGAAATCCAATTTTGTGTGTACTATTGCTGACCACTAAGACACAGTAGGCATTGTATGATATGTTTTCCCTTTCTTTCTGGATATGTGAATCTGCTTGTGTGGTTGTTGTCATGCCTTTTCACGTGTCAGTATCTAAATTTTTGCATGTGCATTTTCAGGTCCATTTGACAGTGCGCTGAGCACTGACTTGGCCTTAAAGCAAATAGCAGGACATTGCAGCCAATTGGAGGCTCTAAAACAGGAAGAGAGCATCATCCTTCACGGGCCTTCTTCAAAACAGAACAGCCTCCTTCCAAGTAGCATCCAGATGTTGGAGAAGGTCTGACGCAGCAATACGCTCATAGTCCTAACATACTGTTGTCTTGCCTTAAGCTAGTATATACTAGACCTAATGAGCAGTTAATCCAAAGAAGGTTACTGTGGAAACTGTGGCTATGATGAACTGGCTCAACATGTATGGATGATGCAAGCAGTTTTTAAGCATTTTTGGGGCAGTTTTACAAGTGTTGGATTGTGTGATTTGATTTTATGGTAGTAGGAAATTCAAAAGATACAGGAGGTTGAATGCAGGCTGAATTCAAAAGACGGATTTTTAAGTAATTTTTCTTGCAAATGCGACCATGTCACAGAAGTGCAAGGCGCATTTGTCACAATCTCCGTCTCAGCCTCCGTCTCACTTCCAGCCTGCCACATTCCTGCTGCAGCCTAATCAGCTCAACTCACCTCACCTGCGCTCCTGCTCACACCTGCACCTCATCTGTTGCTATCAGGCCACCTACTTAAACCCCAGCTCCACACACAGTCAGTGTCAGACTGTCTTCATCTTCATGCTGAGAACTCCAGACCTGTCTTCCGGATTGATCACCCGTTGCCGACAAGTTTCGTTCCTGATTCTGCCTTTAATGCCTGACCCTCGGCTTGACTGCAAGGTGTCGACTAGCTTCTGTTCTTCACTCACCCGTTTGCCCAAGTCCCAGCTGTTGATCCTGCCTTCCGTCCCTGATGCCGAGTTTTCGCCTGTGAGTCCTGATCTGTGGTGGCCTGCCTTGTATCTGATCTTCCTGCTTGTCCTCGACTTTGAGAATCCGTCTGTGAGTCCTGACCAGTGGTGGCAGCCTGGTTTCTGGCTTTCCGGTGCATCTCCATATCACCCAGCAAGATGTGAGTCCAGTTTGGGGTTTCGATCCCCGCTCTGAACTGTGTTTTTTCCTGAAACCGGAAATAAAGTCTGGTTACTGTTTGCAAAACTGCTGCTTCGCTTCTGGGTCCTTCCTGAAACCGTTACAGCATTTCACGATTGAACTTTTGTTTGTGCATGTGTTTGTTTGTGCCTGTATGTTTTGTACAGGACATAGACAACCTGCAGCAGGTCTGGGAGATAACGCAGGACTGGAATGCCAAGTGGAACATCTGGAAGGTTGGTCATTTTGCTACGCTGCGGGCGGAGAGCATGGAGAGCACAGCACAGGACATGTTCAAAAAACTCCAAGCTTCAGAGAGCACTAAAGGTCAGTCACTGCAGATTTTGGCTTCCTGCTACAGAGTGACAGGCACGATTTAGTCATATGTATTGCCTGTGCCAGCTTAGGTTTTGTTTCATGCACAATACATTTAATCACTACTGTACAAACTAGAAGCTGTACTTTGGTGATTGTCTCTGTTTAAAGAACAGAGGATTTTGTGTTTATAATGGCTACAACGTTTGCAGTCTCTTGGGAGACATCATTAGAAGTATTTTTAGCTTCAGACCAGTAAATTCTGCCTGAAATGCATTTTACATTGACAGCTAAAACATCAATGGCTTTCCCTCAGGATGCACAAAATCTGGTGCTAACATCTCAAAAAGTACAGTTCTCAGCAGATCTAACAAACATTACACAGTAGTAAGGGTCTGATCTTTGTCTGACTGCAGGATAAGGAGTGGGATATATTAGATTTCTCCAAGAGCAAGATTGACCAGTTCAAGCACATCATCCCTCTCATTGCTGATCTGAGGAACCCAGCCATGAGAGACAGGTGCTGACTAAAATATATCTACTTGTATTTACGTGTCATAACACTTGTCATTTCAATATCATGAAACCGTTGTGTTGCAGTAGGTACAATGTACAAGACATAGCAGAAGAATAACTAATACCTGTCAAATAGTTAAACAGTTGAAGCTTTAATGCCCTCATTTAGAGGACTAATGTCAGATTGGGTGAATGCTGAGTTTGCTGTACAATGGGGCATTTTACAGCTTTGACCAAGCAGACAGACATTAGGCATGTTGCTAAGTGTCATAGAATAAACTTATTACAATAGTTAGTCCAGACTCCTTCCTGAAGTTTGTTCTGCTGACTTTTTTCCAAGGTCTTCTACTCAGTCTTATTTCCCCTCTTCAATGTAACTTAATTCCCAGAGGGCTATCCAGAACTTTGCTGCATTCTGTCCTCACTCTCGGTGCCACATTTAAATGCATACACACTGCCTGTAAAGAAAAATCTCTTTGACAGACGTCATACCCTGGTGCCTTGCACCATAAATTTTACTAAGAGAAAACAAAAAGACAAAGAAGCAAATCACATCCTGTGCTCAGCACACTGACTGTGTGGTACAGTAGTTGGTGAGGGCAATGAAAAATTAGTGTGTTGAGAAAGATGGCAAGGAATTAAAAGGGTATGTTACCTGTGTCAAATGAGTGCACTGTTGCTGTGATTAAAAAGGAGAACAGCCAGAAAGGGTTAGTTTGCACAAATACTTCTGTCTCCTCTCCTTCTGTCACCCTCCATCCCTCTCCTCTCAGTGCCAGCTGTCAGTTATGTCAGTCAGTGTGCTAATGATGCTCCCTTACAGAGCTCAGAGCGCAGTGATACATCTGTCAAACCCAGACATCTCTATTTCTATGTCTATTCATATGTAAGCATTCCACAAATACCCTAGTTTTCCATACTTTTGTAGGCAGGATAAGTATACACTAGAAATTCTTAAGTATATCACTGTTGCCACAGTGCCACAGTCATTAAGAGAAAAATGTATGTTCTTCTGTAAATAGGTCAGTTTGTCATTTCTGGATACTGTCAAAAGTTGCCTTGAGTCTAATGAATGTAAATACAAATATATAATTAATATAAAGTATGTAAGCATGTGTTTTTGTCATGTGTTATCACCTTTTCTGTTTTTTCCTTCCGTTGACTGGCTGACTCATTTGAGACCAAGACAAATCATGTTTTCAATCCCACCTTTCTTTCAGGCACTGGAAGCAGATCTGTGCATTACGAAGACATGGGCCGAAACGTTCCTGGACATAGCACCTTACAAAGATGCAGGCCACTACCGGCTGAGGTGAGAAAGTGTTTGGGTGGAGGGTTCAAGAAATTATAAATGCAACCCAGAAACTCACTCAAACTCATGGCCACTAGACCCCACAGCTCAGTACAGCTCGATACTGCCATCTGGTGATGTCTCATTCTAGCTTTGCTGGTTTTATAGATAAATGTCCTGCCTCAGAAGCATGGCCGTATGGTAGAGAGCATATACGCTGATGTGTCATATACTATATGCATCTGTTGACAGCCTTGCTGGAGAAGTCAGAAAAAGGGAGTGAGTGTGTTTGTTTGTCATCAGAGATGATCGAGCAGAACAGACTCAAGTGAGTGACAGCCTGGCTGGTGAAAGCAGGAATGCCTAGCCCCTCTGCTGCATATAAAAATGAATACAGTCAGACCTCAGGCCAAGTCTAATTAACAGCCCAACCCAATGCCACTGAGATTGTGATGCAAAATTAGACAAAAATGAGGATGACTGAAAGGTGCAGAAAATGAAACCTTTCAAACATGTATAAATAAATTCTTTTCGCATATTAACCACAAATGAACAAAAGGAGAATAATAAACACAAAAGTCAGAAGAAATGTGAATAACTGCTGGCATATGTTTCTGAGGTCACATTAGAAAGTTAATCAGCAATTTATCAAGTGAGTTGGATCTACTTGTCCATGGCTAATACAGTGTAGGCTGCCACAGTCATGAAACAGGCAGCTACCTCATTATGGATAAAACTCCTCCAAAGACTAATGTCTTGGGATGTCTGCCAAACCAGCATGAGGAAGCTGATTAAGAAAAAGTTAAATAAATTTTCATTTTGAAATTCTAGGAGGGAGTAAATATGAGAAACCTCTCTCAATATTATGCAGTCCAAATATATAACAATAATTACAGTCGCAAAAACCCATCACAAGGGAAATTAAAACTTTTTTGTGACAATTCTAACAAAAAATTGACACAATAATCCTCGCAAAGATGGATTTGTTGCAGAAATTATTCATCTGCATTGGAATACACGAAATTGTCCAGGTTTACCAAATACATTGATAATGTCAGTCTAAGCTTCAGTGACTTTTTCCACTGTAAAAGTGTGTCACCATGGGAATCCATTATAAGCAGTCATCAGCAGTCATGTTTAATTCTCCCTTCCTGTCTCTCCCAGGGGCGCAGAGGAGGTTTTCCAGGCCCTGGAGGACAACCAGGTTATTCTGTCCACAATGAAGGCTTCCCGGTTTGTCAAAGCCTTTGAGCAGGAGGTAGACTGCTGGGAACGCTGCCTGTCCCAGGTGCTGGAAGTCATCGAGACGATCCTGACGGTGCAACGTCAGTGGATTTATCCGGAGGTACAGGAAACATAATTATATACTTTACCATGTCATAGGATTTCACATGGACATTCATTGCTTTACAATGGGCTTTTCCTTATTCTCTATGAATATTCATCATTTGATCACATTTTGAGTTTATTTCAGTAGATGTGTAGGTCACTTGTTGGATATTGGCACAATACACACACACAGTATAGTACCCCCTGTTGTTGGCTACATTGTTGCTTTTCACTTTTCATAGCATGAGCAGTAGGTTAAAAGAGCTTCAGTGGTCCGCCTGTGTCTTAAAAAGGTGTGTTTCAGGCACAGTATTGAGTATAAATCACCCATGCTTTGGCAGCACTCACAGCCCAATACACAGTCACTGTAGTCACTCTAAAATGGAGGAGAAATAGACTTGAAACTTAGAAATATGCTGTAGGCCATTTGTGTATACCACAAATAAATGCAAGCTTTTTTTGGCGCCAAGCCAGATGACTAAAAAACACAATATGCACACAACACAAAATGCCTCCTACGTAGACATGCCATTATAAAGCACAACTGAGCTGGTTGCAACAAGGGTGAAATACATATACTGTATTTTGATTAAAGTATCATTCGGTTTCACTGTAGTCCTATTAAATTACCTCTGTCACAGCTCCCTGATTTTGATTTTCTAACCTCTTTTTTCTTTTGTCCCATCACCGTCTTTTTCAGTCTCTTTACAATTAACCTCTTTTCACTACCGCAATCTTTCTGTCGCTCTCCATTTTAAATTTTTTTCTATCTGTCTAGAACATTTTCCAAGGAAAGGACATCAGGGAGCCGCTGCCTCATGAGTGCAAAGATTTTGAAGCTGTCAGTCATGGGCCGACTCCACAAGGACAACAACGACTTGCAGGGAACGCACCACCCCGGTATGACATCATACTTCCTGTTTCTCTGAAGAACATGCTGTTATCAAAGCCATACATGGAGTCTGTTTTCTGGTTTATTGTCATGGTATAGAAATAATTAAAAAATATGTCCTTCAGCTTGTGTTGTGTTCTCTAATGTTGAGATGTGCTTCTTGCATTTATATCTTTAGAAGTTTTATTTTAATTGCTCCACAGCTTAGTCCAACAGTTTAGAATGGTGTCCCATATTTTATCCACACCAAATATGGAGTGGAAAAAATATCAAAAACATTTGGTTAGGATTTTAGTGTGTTAAGATGTGATGATGATAGTCCAAAGAGACCGTCTATCAGCTACTTTTCTGTCTTTCAGGCTTGCCAGAGAAGCTGTCAGAGATGAGCGCCAAGCTGGAGGAGATCCAGAAGGCCCTGGACATGTACCTGGAGACGAAGAGGCAGCTCTTTCCAAGATTCTACTTCCTGTCCAATGATGTGCTGGAGATCCTGGGGCAGTCACAGAACCCTGAAGCCATGCAACCCCACCTGAAGAAGTGTTTCGACAACATCAAGAGCCTGCGCATTGAAAAGGCACGTAAGCCCATTTCAACCAGGAGAGACGATTATGAGAAGAATGGTTTATTACAACAGACAATGATTATGATTAAAACAACTTGACAGAGAGTCTTTGGCGTTTATGCTCTGGGGGGGAGACTTCTTGATCGAAGATTCTCTATCCAAGCCGTTGCAGGATAAACCCCCCCCAGAGACTTGCGCTGGTGGTGGTGGAAGAGGAGGAGCCAGAAGGATGATTCATTGGTTCGGATAATTGGATAGCGCCATAGCGCAATGAAGTAATCTCGAGGCACTTTACCTACAGAGCAGGTCAAGACTATGCCATTAAATTGCTGATAGAGACCCATCAATTCCCATCATGAGCGAGCGCATGGCGACGGTGGCGAGGAAAAACTTCCTTTTAACAGGCAGAAACCTCGGGCAGAACCAGGCTCAGTGATGGACAGCCATCTGCCGTGACTGGATGGGTTGGAGAGACAGAGAGAGAGAGAGAGAGAGAGAGAGAGAGAGAGAGACAGGGGGATATGCGAACTACAGTGTGATGAGAGTGAAGAGACGACGTGGGCGGAGACGAGCGCGGACGGGGCCTAGGCACACGGGTCCGGACTCAGCAGCTCTGGAGGAAGGGTGACTGTCTCCCCGACCCGGCGGCGATCTGAATCCGAGGGAGAGGATGCAGATGACTGCGAGGATTCCCAGGCGAGGCGGTGATGGGGAGGTGGAGGGATGCGCAAATCACCGGCATGAAAGGGCTAGGGCAGAGAAGATCATATTTTAAAAGGAGAGCATGAAGATGATAGGCTAGCAATGAAAGTGTGGCACCCTTCTATTGGTTGGAAGAGAACAGCTGGATGAACAGCTGATTACCTGAGACCGCCCCGAGCACTGACGGCAGGAATGAGCATGAGCGTGCGCAGTGGGAAGAGAGTAACTGACAGTGATGCATTTATGTCTTCCTGGCTGAACTTGCGCTACAGCTTCATTTTGTCAAGATTAGATCACATTATTATACATTTACATGACTAGGGTTTCTTTACCTGAAGGTCTTTTCTGCAACAGATTCACTCTGACATTCCTCTACTTTATGGGTATAGCGAGACAAAATATTGGAAGGCTATTATACAGGCTATATTATTTGTTTATGAAAATTATTCAATTGTGATATTTGACAACTGAATAGTATTATTTGTAATGCTTGAAATGTGTCAATGTAGTCTATTGTAAGTGCCCAAGTGAGAAATAGAAATAACGTTAATTTGTTAGATTTGTAGCAGTACCCTCAAACAAGACATATTATGATGTGCAATCCAGTGGTACACAGCAGATGTGATTATTATGTGTGAAGATTGTGCGAGGTGACTGGTATTTCTTAGTTTTTAAAAATATCTTAGATGGTAGCTTTTATCTGCAACAGCACCTGAAGGATACATCAATTGACATCGGTTACATTTTACTACATTTGTTGCTCCATTAGAGAAACGTACTTAATTGTAAATCAGATTATACAGTACATACCGACTGCCACTGTGTATGTGTGTCTTTTGTAGGACGGACGGAAGCCAGATGCTGTTGGGATGTTCTCTGCTGATGGGGAGTTTATTGCATTCATCCAACCAGTGCACCTGGACAAACCTGTGGAGGTACAGCAGTGATGATTATGATCATGATGATGGTGATGGTGAAGAGTGTTATGGTGATAGTATTGCATTTAGAGAAGAGTCACCTTAATAATCAAAGTGAAAGTTGTGCACCTCTGTGTAATTGAACTTTGAAACTTCTGTGTATTTCATTGTGACCACAACAAACAGACGGGAGCATGGGGGTGCTTCGATGAGTTCAACCGCATCAACATCGAGGTGCTGTCGGTAGTGGCCCAGCAGATCCTCTCCATCCTGTCAGCCCTCTCAGCCGGACAGTCAAAGTTCCATTTTGACGGGCAGCACATACGTCTGGTCGGGTCATGTGGCATCTTTATCACCATGAATCCTGGTAGGTCAATACTACTGTGCAAATACACACACATACACATTTTATGTTACCATATGTTGGTGAAAATATTAACATTTTAATAATACTGAACATATGATTAGACAGACAAAAATGGATTATGTTGCATTTAAATTGAGAATATTCTCTCCATTTGTATTTGTATTTGCTAGGTTACGCAGGTCGTACTGAGCTTCCAGACAACCTCAAGTCCATGTTTAGACCTATCTCCATGGTGGTGCCAGACTCCACTCTAATAGCTGAGATCATACTGTTTGGAGAGGGCTTCAACAACTGTAAGGTACAGAATTATCATCTTACAAATAAACTGAATTGTTGATTTAGGAAGAAGTATGTTTGCTGCTTGCTGCTCTGTAACAAACTGGTATCTGCATT